>VMDO01014038.1:0-55000 GCA_007922755.1 Pedetes capensis | reverse complement strand
TTAGCTAAATTAGGATGATAGGAAAGAAATAAAAGGTTGTATCCCATATAAGCTGAAGACAATCAAACCCTCAAGTAGATGCACATTTTCTTGCAATAGTTCTGGTGTGGGGTCCTTCAGAAAGATTCTTTGGGCTAGGAAGCAGTGGTACAGATTGACAAGGCATAGAAAAGCCACACTCCATTCACCTGACACAGGGGCCTGACCTAGGGAAGAGCCACATCAGAGGTTACTTAAGGGTGTATAAAGCCTGGTTTTATAGACAAATTTGATATGGGATGCTTATTTATTTTTGCAAACTGTGTTTTTCTGAAGGTGAAACTCAAGACAGTTTTCCACTACACTTGTTACATGGGTGCTTATTAATAATAATCACTGAGGATGTGCAGAACAATGTTAAACTAAACAGTAGAAAGAGACATAAAGCAAGTGAATGATTAATACTTTCATAACATTTAATTAGCTCAGTTGGTAGAGTGCTGCACTGCAGTCACTGAGGTCCCAAGTTCGATTCCCAGCACCGCAAAAATGGGAGAAGGGCCTGGCAATCCACTTCCAAGGCCATCCCAAAATAGTCAGCCATTGAAAACCCTATGAGGGTCGCTATGAGTTGGATATGGACTCGACGGCACCTAACAACAACAACAACAACAACATTCAATATTGTGAGAAATCATAGAAATTAAATTTTAACACAATTGCATCATCTTTGTCTTCTACTGTTATAACAAAATACCTGAGTCTAGGTCACTAATAAAAAAAGTGAGTTTAGTTTGGTCCATGGTTTTGAAGACTGGAAAGTCCAAGATCAGGTAGCCACATCTGTTGGGTACCACATGCTGCTTTACCTCACAGGGAAGTGGAAAAAAGAATGTATGGATAACAGGAAATATGTGTGTCAGAGAGTAAAGAAGGCATCCAGGCTTGCTTTATAACCTTTGCTTGTGATAACTAGCACACTGTCATGGGAACTACATTGATCCCTTCCTAAGGATGGAACTTCCTGACCCAATTCTTCTTAAAGGTCCCATCACTTCTCAATACATTGGCAAGCAAATTTCAATAAGAGTTCAACACTGGACAAGCTATATTCAAACCATTCTTACCTGCCTTACTGCAAAATATTTTAATAATAACAAGCAATGTTAGAAAACATTCACACATAGACTTTTCTCTCAGACATTACTGGTGTAAGAGTGCAACCATCTTGAAATGCAGTATGACAACGTATCTCAAGGGACTTTATGATGATTGTCACCACAGGACCAGAAATTCCCCTTTGGATATCACATTTTTAGGAAACAACTTAGAAAACATAAAGAATTAATGTACCTAAATGATCCTTGAAGAATCATCTACAGAAAGAAAGAAGTGGGAACAACTTCCATATCTTATAGAAAGAAAATCTCTTATACAAAGAAAACAACCATCATGGGCTTCAGCTTCTGTTAAGGATGCAGAAACTGCAAGAAAATATCTGTCACTCCCTAAACCATACCTTCTCCCAACCATATTAGAAGCCTAAAGTCACGAGGCAGGTGAACAAATAAACTGAACTCTGAAGAGTGATAAACTTAACTGTGTTAGTCAGCTGATACATTGCTGCAGCAGAAAAATTGACTAAATATACTAATAGGAGGAAATATTTATTGAGGGCCCACAGTCCAAAATGGTGGTGGGGCAGTCATTGCAGGGACAAGGGACAGGGGACAGGGGAAGTATGGCAGGTCCATGGCAGAGAACTTCACATCTTGGCAGATCAGAAGCAGAGAGCAGAGGGAGCAAGCAGAACCTTAGAACAAAGTAGAAACCTCCAAAGGCCCCCAGTAACTCACTTCCACTAAGCAAAATTCCACCTTCCAAAGTTCTATAGCCCCCACAAACAGTGTCATACTGATTAAAATAATGGGTCCAGCTATTATTGCATAAGATGCAGAAAATCCCAATAGATGCAAATCACCACCAGCTGGAGAGCAAACATTCAAACTCATGACCTTTGGGGGACATTTTAGATTCAAACCATGACACTAACCAAGAGTGTTGGGGAACCTAAATAAGTTCAACTCTGGAAAAACACAAGCAGTAGTGATGGCCACCTTACAAATAGGTGAAGAGTAAGCAACTAATGTGTAAACTAATTCTTAAAGGCCTAGTGTGGGCTAATATAATAGTTCAGTATGACTGTGAGGCCTTGACACAAGGAAAGTCTTTGCTTATTTGGGCTTCGGAAAATAATACTGCAGTCCAGCCTGGTGATATTTGCCTATAATTCCAGCATGCAGGAGGCTGTGGCACCTTCTGGAATGAGTTGAAGCCTAACCTGGGGTACATAGCAAGATCCTCTTTCAAAAATGAAAGAAAGAAAGAAAGAAGGAAGGAAGGAAGGAAGGAGGAGAGAGAGAGAGAAAGGGAAAGAAAGAAAGGGAAGAAAGGGAAGAAAGAAAGAAAGAAAGAAAGAAAGAAAGAAAGAAAGAAAGAAAGAGAAAAAGAAAGAAAAGAAAAGAAGGAAGGAAGATCCTCTAGAATACAGAGCTTTGACATACTAAACTTTGAGTTAAAGGAAATTAGAAAGGTTTTGAATCAAGGTCTCTCTAACCTTTCTTTGTACTCCTCCCCAAGCACAGAGAGAGTCTCTCTTTGGAGTTCTTTTATGTAATTGAAGGAAATTATTTCAAAAGAAATGCAATTGATTTAGGCTCCATCCCAACATCTCATTAACCAGGCAAAATTAATCACAGAGAAGAGATGAAGAGTCATCACTACAGTCAGACAGACTTTTCATGTATTATTCTGAAGGCCACTTCAAGGGATTACTTGAGGGATTTTATCTGCATAATATGACAGCTGCTGTCCATAGCACAGTCATACCCTTCACCTTCCTATAATATATGGCCATTTTTCCCAGAGCCCAAAAGAATTTTCTCCCAGGCTATTGTCTGTTCCACAGGCCTAAAAATTATTTCTTCCTGTTCTAAATTGTGTATAGCTTATTTCCCTGTCCTCTATCAAGAGGAACTTATGTTTCAGAATTTCTGTGGGTTACAGGGTAATTACCCTCCTGTAATGCCCCACGCATACACACACACAAAAAAAAAAAAGAAAGAAAACTTGTGTGACTTTTTCTCCTGTTCACCTATGATCAGCTAATTTCAGCTGACATGAACCCTCAGAGAGGGAGGAAATACTCCGTTCACCCCCATGCAGTCATTAACAGGATTTTCCACCAACCTCCACTGAGTGCTCATGAAGAAGACAAGGGAGAGGGCAGGAGGAAAAGAGAGATCCTCCCAGTGTGCACATGGAACCCTGCTCATCTTGCAGACCCGGCACTTTAAGAAGCAAAAATCTGACACCAATGGAAAAGAAGTAGCATTCTTACCCCAGATCCCAGACAAAGATTCACTACTTCTGAGAGGTAAAACCAAAAATTCCTGCCCCTGAGGAGGCGTAGAAAGCCCTCTTGTCTCCAAGAATCCCACGGTGATGACAATCATGGGTACAGCTATCGTTGCTTAGGGTGCAGAGAACCCACTCCCACCCAAGACCCCCAACAGATGCAAAGCAGAGTTTTGTTGCTATAGGAGTGTATAAATCAGCATAAGTGTCACTGTGGCAAAGTATTTGATAGAAACAAACTTAGGAGCATAATGATTTACTGAGGCTCAGCGTTTAGAGGATCTCAGCCCATAGAGGCAGGAAGGCATGGCCGGGCAAGCTTGATAATGGAGCAGTTGTCAGGGCCTGTGGAAGAGAACCTCCTCACGTCATGGCAGATCAGGAGCTGAGCGAGAGTACCAGAAACAGGAGCCCCCTCCAGTGGCCTACAGAAACAAGGCCATACCTCCCAAAGTTCCACAGCTTCCCAGGACAGCACTATCACCTGGGGACCAAGAGCTCAAACACATGGTCCTTGGGGGACTTTTTAGATTTCAACCATAACAGGGGGAAAGTGACAAGAATCCTGATTAGGTCCCACTCCCAACACTCAGCTGTACATAACCTACCTAAGACTTGGTGAGGGTTCTCTTGCCCTTACAAGGAGCTGAGTACTGAATAACAACCCCTTCTGGAAGAAAGGTAGAGATGTGCAGAGATGCCTGCTTATTTTGCCAATATGTAGGGATGACTGAAAGTAAGGGTAGAGCAGGACCCTGAAAACCATTTGCTCAAATGCCAGGGATTATAAGATAGCAGCACTCACAGCTAGATGTGTTAGACTCAACTTCCCACATCTAACAAAAAAACACAAACAAAAACAAGTGTACCCCTTTCCACTGCTATTCTTCATGAATTGCCTAGCTTTCAATCAAAATCTACAAGATGGAAAAAAATTAAGCTACATGTCAAGATAAAAAGCAGTAAGTTGTAGCCCCTATTCTATGGGTACAAAAAATGATATTTAGAATAAGAAATATTACTATGATACGGTCTTTAACATAGGATAAAAATTCAGACAAACACCTCCTCACAGTCATGTAAATAAGTAAAATAATTTCCTGGAAGCATTGCATCAAAAATAGTGTTAGTACTCAGGTAGTGAAGTTATATTTTTAAAAATACACACACATACACACACACACGCACACACACATGCACACACACACATGCTATAATGTATTATAGTAATATATTTTGTATAATAATAAGATCCCTGTAGTAAAAATATCTGTGATAGTAGAGAAACGTTTTCATAGCATTCTGTTTTCTAAAAAGAGCTTACTTATGCTGCTAGGCTACCAGAAAGGCTATTAGTAAGAGACTACTCAGTGAGAAGGGAAAAATCCAGGAGGAACCCAAATTTTTAATCTCCCAGCAACAGAAGGACTGGACTAAAAAAAATCCCCTAAAATATAATTCTTAATCATTTAGTAATAGTAATGTTGTTGTCATCAACCTTATTTGCGTAGCATTTAGTAAGTGATATGAATGACACACATTCACAGCTTCATGAAATAAATACTCATGTTATTGTTGTTGTTGTTGTTGTTAGGTGCCATATAGTTGAATCTGACTCATAGTGACCCTGTGTACAATAGAACAAAAGACTCCCCAACACTGTGCCATGCCTAGCACTATGTCAGCATTTCTCTGCTATTCATAAGGTTTTCAATGGTAGATTGTTTCAGGATTGTTCAGGGAGTGGGCTGCCAGATCCTTCTTCCATTTTAGCTGGGCTGGGGATTGAACCCAGGGCCTCAGAGAGTGCAGAGCAGTGCTTTACCAACTGACCTAAACTCCAGCCCAAATACCCATATGATCCCTATTTTGTAGATGAGAAAACTGACATCTAGGCTTTGAATATATTTAAAGCATCAGCAGTTGTCAAGCCCAATTAATATTAAGTAGTAAGCAAAGATAATGATGACTATAAAAATCACTATCATTCACAGGTCATTTACCATATTCTATACACTGGCATAAGTGGCTTGAAAATACCTCTATAACTGAAATTCATAGACTCCAAACAACTTGACAAAGGCTGCTCAGCTGTAAGAAAGTGTGCATAGATTCAGGCTACAAATTATCATGCTTTATAATGGTGGTGGTGGTGGTGGTGGTGGTGGTGTTTTGGGGTGCTATCAACTTGGATCCTACTCATAGCAACCCGCACAGGGTTTTCTTTCTCTTCCCCTCTCCTTTGTTGGTAAATGATGGTGGGGTCTGGAGAAATACAGCATTGACTTTTTCCATTATGTAACTATTATGTCACTTTTGGTTACACTTTTATCAACTTAGAAGTTTTATGGAGCCTTATGACTAATATGTAGTAAAACTCCCATGCATATTTTGGTTATATTCCCCTATTTTTCCAAAGTACTCATGAAATTGCATTGTTTATATTGAGGTTATCAACAAAAAGAGAAATACTGTATGTTCTCATTCATATGTGGGAGCTAAATCTTACTTGAAAAAAATCCTATACATAAGTTGATAGATCAAGTATGCAAATTTAAACTTAGCAAAGAAGAGACAATATAAAGAGTAGAAAGAAGAAGGGAGGGAACTAGTAGAGGAAAGCAAAGATTTTAGAAGGTGGGATGGAGAGGAGAATCAATGTAGAAAGATAAAGCAGGGGATGATAACCTCACAGGGTCTTCAACAGCTGATTGTTTTTGGAATTACTTTGGGGATTGCTTTGAGAGTGGATTGCCACATCCTTCTAACCTTTCTTGCAGTGCTAGGGATCAAACCTGGGTCCTCAGAGAGTGCAGAGCAGCACTCTACCAACAAAGTTAAACCCCAGACTCTTAACTCCTGTGCTTTATAAACACTACATTGAAGGTCCTGAAACCTAAGCATCTACCAAGCCCTTTCCTGCAATATATCCTGGTACATTTTACAAGATATTCCTGTTTTCTGCCATGGCTTTGGTGATCTTTGCTTACTTAATTTAACCATTCCCATCCAGCTTTATTTTTTATGAATTTTTTGATGTTTACTTTTCCCTTCTCAAGTCTGTAGGGCTGTCTTAGATTCAGATCTGGCTTAAATCAATATACTTCCTCTCCTGTGTTCTGTCTAATACCATTTGGATTCTGTGTGTCTCATGTCCACTCTGTGACTTTGTTTTAAGGATAAAACCTTGTACCTATCACACACCTAAAACCTATACAGTGGTCTTTCAGTATTTGTTTGTATTCTTGTTTTCAACACACTGGTGATTTCATTTCCTTTTATTGTTTTACTTTTATTAATATGATAAGTTTGGACAGTTTTAGAAAGTTATAACATTCTACATAAATAACTTAAAATAAGCATCCATCATAGAGAAGGACTTGGTGAGCCTTTCCAAATCTGAGCCTTTCCAATCTGGAATATGTCCTTCAGTTTGAGAAATTTCCTCTTATGTTTTTTAAAATTTCCCCTTACTGTTTCCAGGCACTATTTTCCTGGAACTCAGTTAATTAAAAACATATTTTCAGTAATCATTATTTAATTTCCTTGTCTTGTCTCTCTGCTTTTCATCTGCTATCATTTTGTTTTACTTTCTAGATTTTTTCAGTTTTATCCTTTTACTCAAGTTTTCATTTCTCTATATATTTCTACTGAATTTCTAAGGGTCTACTATTTTGTTCTCTGAATGTTCCTCTTGTGCCCTTTTGTGTATTTATTTTCCTGACTATAACAGTTTCGGTTAACTTTCAGAGATTCTGAGCTACATCATTTTATAAATTTTCCATCTATCTCTGGGATGGTTTTAGTTGCTTCTCCATCTCTTGTTTTATTGAATATCTGCCTCCTTCGTTGCAGGGTCATTTATACTTTTGTTGATTCTTGTGCATTTTACTTGGATCCAAGTGGAAGAGGAAAGATGGGAGTCTTATTGCTCAGTCATTGACTTTGACTCAGTCTACCTGTTTTTAGGAATGCAAGCCCTCTCCCAGCTGTCCTTGAGTGTCAAGATTTTGAATATTTCATAAATCTCCAGGTATGCATAAACAAGTTTCTCCCTGCTTGTTGTTGTTGTTGTTGTTGTTGTTGTTGTTAGGTGCCAGAGAGTCTGGCCTGACTCATAGTGACCCTCATAGGGTTTTCAAAGGTTGATTGTTTCAGGCTTGCTTTGTGGATTGCTTCAGGAATGGGCTGCCATGTCCTTCTCCCATTTTTGCAATGCCGAGGATCAAGCCCAGGTCCTTGGAGTATGCAGAGCAGCACTCCAACAACTGAGCTAAACCCGTTTCTGTTTCCTATAGACTACCAATTTATCCTGCATGTACCTGCACTTGTGGAGAGAGCTCATGTGTCTAATTGCTAATGATCCTGCCCCGCCTTCCTGAACTTCACAGCTTCCAAGATAATGACTCTTTTTTTTCCTGTGGATATTCTTTTACTGTTAAAGGAGAAAGTGGAAATAATCATATATTTTTACTCTGTGATGCTCTAATTTTTTTTAAAATTTTCACATGTATTTGAATTCATGGAAAAGTCAAACAATTGCCATTTCGCCAGAAGATGTTAGTGATAATAATAAAAAATGAACTATTACTGTTGGGCACTCTGGTTGTACTTCTTCTAGGACAGATTTGTTGGTTCCTTTGGCAGTCCATGGTATATTCAATAGACTCAAAAATGGCCAAACTGCGTCTTACATATTTCGGACATGTAGTCAGGACAGAACAATCCCTGGAGAAGGACATCATGTTTGGAAGAGTGGCAGGTCAACGCAAGAGAGGAAGGCCCTCCACCAGATGGATTGGCACAGTGTCTGCAACAATGGGCTTAAACATAAATAAGATCGTTTGCCTGGCACAGAATCGGCAAGTGTTTCGATCTGCTGTACATAGGGTCGCTATGAGTCGGACTCGACTCAACGGCACCTAACAACAACAACAACTGTTGGGCACTACTATGTACCAGGAAGAAACTTAAGAATATCAGATTCATTATCTTCTGGAAGTTCTAAAACAAACTGCTGAGAGAGCAGGGCAATTATTTATCCCGTAATTTATATATGAGGAAACTGAGGCTCAGAGTTTAGAAACCTATTCAGTATCCTAAGTCTTTAATCATGTGCTCGTCCATAAGGATCAGAGTGTGGGTTTAATTCCAGAACTTTGTAATCACAATACTGTGATACTTCTAATCATAACTTACAGGGATATGCACACATCACCAATATTAGTAGAAATTGGTTTTTCTGCTCACCTGTACCGCACAACTTTTCGCCAAGGTGATCCAGAGCAAAAAATGGAAGCCTATAAATTATACATCCCCCATTACACATCTCCATTGTATATCTTCCCCTTTTCAGTGTAACCCACAGGAGGAAGTGAACATCCACACCTATCTGGAGTCTTCATACTTTCTGGAAATAAACTAGAAAATCATTTACTATGTTAATATAGCTTTGATCCTCCCAAGGTATTATACTTTTACTGGACCTACAAAACATCAAAATATATAATGGTAGCAGATAGACCACAAAATCTCTACTCCTGCCTGAACCAAGGCCTTTGAAAAGAAATTTTGCAACTACTCTGATCAATCAAGTTCTTGTTATTAGGTGCTGGCAAGTAGGTGTCTGACTCCTTGAAAACCTGTGTACACCAGATGAAACAGTATTGTCAGTGTTTCTCTGCTATTCATAGGGTTTTTATGGATGATTGTTTTTTGGGAATGGGTTACCAGATTCTTCTCCCAAGCCTACAGCACCTGATGTTCCCAGGCGGTCTCCCATCCAAGTACTCACCAGGTCTGACCCTGCTTAGCTTCTGAGATCTGACAGGATTAGAGGCCACAGTAGTAGGGCTGCAGGTGCTCAATCAAGAGGTAGAATCTATTGCCCTATTCCTCAACTTTTGACTTGGCTTGTTATTTGCTCCTGTTAATAGAATGGGCCAGTGGCTTATTTCAGCCCTTGCAGGCATCTTGTCTTTCACCTGGATGCCTGCCTCTGCCTAGCTAGCTTGCCAAGGGTGAGCTACCGTGGAGAACAGAGCCAGGTCACCAGTCTCCCAGCCAAGGCTAGGTACAGAAATGAGACCAGCCAAGAGTGAAAGAGAGTCCGGACTCACATCTGCTGTGGCTACAGAGAGAGAGACCGGCTCAGTACAGCCAACATTTCTGACTCACAGCACTGTGCAGTAAGTAAATGGTTGTTGATTTGAGCCATTAAGTTTTAAAGTGGTTTGTAATGCAGCATTACTGTGGTAATGGCAAACTGATGCAAAGGCCAAAGTGGCATCTCTGGAATCTTATGTATTTCTGTCTATAGGGCTTAGAATGGAGGATTTTGGTCTCTAGACTGGAGAAAAAGTTCAAACTAATCCAAGAGCCTCCCTACAGCAGCTCTGGGCTTTTCCCATTTCTGTGCTAATGACAATGTAGCTCACCACTCAGCTTGGGGAAGGAAAGCTTGTGTCTCCTCCATGGCAAAGTACTCACTCTCTCTCTTGCCTTTGGAATCTAACATTGAAGACATTAAGTTATCAAACAATATTAAGTATTAATAAATGCTGTGTTTGTCTAGATCTTATTCAGACATTTCTACAAATGCTGTAAAGGACATATTAACTTCTTCCATGCTAATGTAGACACCAGGAAGGAAAGCTAGAAACTAATTGTGGCAGAAATTATTAATTTCCTTCTAACATTTGTTGTTCATCTGCAGCCATAGCACCCTGGCAATTGATCCCTCTTGATCTCAGAAGCTAAGCAGGGTTGGCCTGGTTAGTCTTCAGATGGGAGACCTCCTGGGAATACCAGGTGCTACAGACTAAGGAGAAGGATCTGGCAACCCACTCCCAAAACAGTCTGTCATTGAAAACCCTATGAAGAGCAGAGAAGCACTGAAAATAGTGCTGGGCATGACACAGTGTCAGGGAGCGTTTCATTCTGTTGTATCTAGAGTCACCATAAGATGGACTTGATGGGACAGTGTAGGGATAAATCTGGACAATTTAGGCAGAAACCCCAATTCTTGTGGATCTGCAGAAGAAGACTTAATAGCTAAATTGTTGTTGTTGTTGTTGTTGTTGTTGTTAGGTGCTGTCGAGTCGGTATCCAACTCATAGCGACCCTCATAGGGTTTTCAATGGCTGACTGTTTTGGGATTGCCTTGGGAGTGGATTGTCAGGCCCTTCTCCCATTTTTGTGGTACTGGGAACTGAACTCGGGACCTCAGAGACTGCAGCGCAGCGCTCTACCAACTGAGCTAAATCCCAGCCCCAATAGCTAAATTAGAAAATTAAAAAGGGACTTGCCAGAAAAGGCAAGACAGGGACATGCTCAGGCTTGCCCAAGCAAATTAGCACACACACACCCCCCCCCAACAAAAATCCCACCACAACCTGATTGGACACTTTGAAAATCTTTTTTGGCTTCTCTCCTGTGATTGGTTAATTAATCTTAAACAGTGATTGGTCAGCCAAGGCTATTTAAGCAGCTGCAGTTGCCAGGTTGTCTTTCTCTGTGCATTGGCCAACATCAGTCAAGTTCTCTTTGCACAGCAATAGGACCATCCCTAGACTGATGTTCTCCAGACAACAATCTTCAGCAGAAGAGCCCCAGTGGAAACAACAGGAAAAGAGGCATAGGAAGAGCCATCCTTCTGCCGCCGCCTACGGAGCAGCTCCAGGAGCTGTGCCACTCAGGGTGTGTCACTTGTGGTGTAACCTCACTGGGGTTCCCTGCCCTTCTAAGGGCAGAGGCAATAAAGAGCTGTGTGTGTTTGCAAAGGAAAACATCTCAAGGCTTTTCCTTCTCCTCTGCTGCACTCATCCTGCTCCCAAGGGTCCCAGGGTGGTTGGGGTAAAGGTATAAAGGTATTTATGTGTGTGGTGCTCCACCACTAATATGTGGGCCAGACCAGGAGTGCCCCACAGGATGGCACCTAACAATAACAACATTTGTTGTTCCTTCTTTTATCAGAGATTCCTTATTTTACCACATATATGACCACTGAGAACAAAAACTACCCCTCTGGGTCTCCATTGCAGTCTGGCCTTGCTCCATGATGATGTACAGGCCATTGCCTGAGAATAATATCAACTTAGGTAAGAAAAAAGACTAATTAGGGTTGCATCCTAGAAAAACAAAGACTCAAGCAG
Organism: Pedetes capensis; assembly: GCA_007922755.1. NCBI lineage: Eukaryota > Metazoa > Chordata > Mammalia > Rodentia > Pedetidae > Pedetes > Pedetes capensis. Next base: position 43,451 of record VMDO01014038.1, on the reverse strand, counting down.
TGTTGAAAATGTGCTCCGAGCTGGGTGCCATGGCACATTTCTTTAATCCCAGAAACTGGTGAGGCTGAAGCCAGAGGCATCCTGCATAACATAGAAAGACCCTGTCTCAAAATAAAAAGTGTTAAGGGGCAGGGGGTGCAGTTCAGTGGTAGAGCACTTGCCTTGCCGGGGTTCAACCTCCCAGTCCTACAAAAAGAAAAAAGTGCTCCAGTGTTTTTCAAAATGACAGCCTATTTCTAGCTTTAAACCCCAGGGTGGAGTTGGTAATAACATCACTTGTTAGTCTGGAATTATGATGGGTGCTGGCAAAAGTTGAGATGCCTTATAAGAAAGGTATTGGGTGTTGTCTCAGTCCCTGAAAAGTTGAAGAAAGGAGTCCATGGAACAGAAAATCAGCAGAGATCAATGAATAATGTTTCAGGAAACTTCTGTCTGGCCCAGTAGTTGCAGTTGTTGAGGGGCATATCTGCAGCCCAATTCAGAGCGTGAGCTACAGAGGGGTCTGAGATCTGATTTAACAATGCCTCCTGACTCCATCTTATTGGCCCAACCCAAGGCTTCTCCATTCTGATTTTCTTCCTGGCCACAAAACTAGAGTTTGAGCAGAACTGTGTACTACTTCTCCACAGTTTTTTCCTTCCACTGGCCAAATTGAAAATGTGGGACTGAGCCATCTTTGATGGTGACAACAAAGCCAACATTCCAGATAAGTGAAGCAACAACAGAAATAATCCAGAGACCCTCAAGGTGAGGAATGAGAGTGCAGCCCTAGTCTTTGTACCTCTAGGCCACCAAGTAAAAGAGAAATAAACATTTTGCTTATTTGAAATAAAGTTTACTTTGAGTTTCTGTTATCAACAGCTGAGCATGTATCTTAATACCTTGGTTGTTAACTCAGCTTCTCACAGAAATTCCTTCACTTCCTAAACTTTTGAAACAATTGGCCATTGAATCCTATGATAATAGCAGAGAAGCACTGACAGAAGTGACTGGCATGGTACACAGTGTTGGGGAGTGCTTTGTTCTGTTTTACACAGGGTCACTAAGAGTCAGACCCTGATGCTGTGGAAACTAACAACAACATTACCTCCTTATGCATTTCTTTCCAAGACTTATTCATTTATTTTACTTTATTTTTAAAAATTAGCATATGTAATGAGCTTCACTATGGATTTTCACATAATTGTATGATGTGCATTGCTCTTGTTCTTTCCCCCACTATAACTCCCTTGTTGCTCCCATCTCCCTGACTATCCCCCTCCTCCCTCCCTATATATTCCCTTATATGTTCCAATATTTTAAGATAAATAGAGCTTCCACATATAAAAAAAAAAGATACCATATTTTTCTTTCTGAGCCTGGCTTATTTCACTTAGAATGATGATTTCCATCTCCATCCATTTTACTACAAATAACATAATTTCATTTTTCTTTACAGCTGAATAGTATTCCATTCTGTATATATATCACATTTTTTATCCATTCAGCCAGTTGATGGACATCTGGGTTGATTCCCTATCTTTGGAATTGTGAATAGTGCTGCAATGAATATAGATGTGCAGATATCTCTACATAAGATGACTTAGATTCCTTTGGATATACACTCAAAAATGGTATACCTGGATTATATGGTAGTTCTATTTTTAGTTTTCTAGGGAACTTCCATACTGATTTCCAGAATGGCTACACTAGTTTACACTCCCACCAGCAGTGTATAAAAGTTCCTTTTCCCCTGCATCCTCACCAGCATTTGTTTATGTTTGTTTTGTTGATGTTAGATATTCAGACTGGGATGGAATCTCAGTGTAGTTTTCCCTGATGGGTAAGGATCGGGAATATTTTTTCATACATTTGTTGGTCATATGTACTTCTTCTTTTGAGAACCATCAGTTCAATTTCATTGCTGTCTTATTGATTGGATTTTTTGTATTTGATTTTTTTGAGTTCTTTATATATTCTAGATATTAATCCCTTTTCAAATGTATATTTGGGAAAGATTTTCTCCCATTCTGTGGGGTCTCTATTTACTCTGTTGACTACTTCCTTTGCTGTGCAGAAAATTTAATTTTATGTAGTCCCATTTGTCAATTGCTATTATTTTCTGTGCTATTGGAGTCCTTTTAAGAAAATTCTTTCCTATGCCTATGTGTTTAGTGTTTTCCCTATGTTTTCTTTTAGTAGTTTCAGAGTTTCCAGTTTTACATTTAAATCTTTGATCCATGTTGAATTTTTTTTGTACAGGGTGAGAGATAGGGATCTAGTTTCATTCTTCTACATGTGAGTATCCAGTTTTCCCAACTATTTGTTGAAAAGGCTGTCTTTTCTCCAATGTATGCTTTTGACACCTTTGCCAAAAAGCAAGTAACTTTAGCTTCATGGGTTTCTTTCTGTGTCCTCTATTCTATCCCATTGGTCTACATGTCTATTTTAATAAACATTTTTAATAATTTAACAAAAATGTTAAATAAAACAGGTGGCTGTAGCTGCATGGGTTTATTTCTGAGCCCTCTATTATATTCCTTTGATCTTCACATCTGTTTTTGTGCCAGTCCCAAGCTGCTTTTGATGTGAAGGCCCTTTAATACAATTTGAAGTCAAATATAGTAATACCTCCTGCATTGGTCTTTCTGCTCAGGATTGCTTTGGATATTTGGGGTTTTCTGTACTTCCATGTGAATTTTTGAATTGTTTTTTCTATTTCTGTGAAGTATGTCATTGGAATTTTGATGGGGATTGCATTGAGCCTGTAGAAGACTTTTGGTAGCATAGTCATTTCATGATATTTATTCTGCTGATCCATGAGGAAAAGTCTTTCTATCTTCTAATGCAGCAACAACAATGTCTTTTAATTTCTTTCTTTAGTCTTTTGAAGTTTTCATTGTAGATATCTTTCACTTCCTTGGTTATATCTATTTCTGGATATTTTGTTTTTATGATGCTATTGTGAATAGGATTGCTGTTTTAATTTCCTTCTCATCAGGTTCATTATTGGTATATAGAAATGCTACTGATTTTTTAATATTGACTTTGTATCCTGCTACTTTGCTGAAAGAACTTATCAGATTTAAGAGTTTCCTGGTAGAGTCATTAGGGTCTTGCAATTACAGGATCATATTATCTGCAAATAGGGATAATTTGATTTTTTTCTTTCCTATTTGTAATCCTTTTATCTCTTTATCTTGCCTTATTACTCTGTCTAAAACGTTAATCACTATTTTGAATAAGAGTAGAGAGAATGGATAACCTTCTCTCCTTCCTCACTTTACAGGAAATACTTTCAGTTTTTTCCCACTATGCTGTCTGCTATAAGTTTGTCATATACAACCTTTATGGTGTGGAGGTATATTTCTTTAATTCCTAGTTTCTTCAGAGCTTTTGTCACAAAAAGATGTTGAACTTTGTCAAAGGTGATTTCTGCATCTATTGAGATTCTCATATGATTTCCATGAGTCTACTGATGTGTTGTATTACATTTATTGATTTGCATATATTGAGCCAGCATCTCATCTGTGGAATTAAAGCCATTGATCATTGTGTATGATCTTTTTTATGTGTTGCTGTATTTGGTTTGCAAGTATTATAGTGAGAATTTTTGCACCTATGTTCACCAGAGAAATTGGTCTATAGTTTTCTTCCATTGTTGCTGATCCTTATCTGAATTTGGTATCAGGGTGATCCTGGCTTCATAGAATGAGGTTGGGCATGAGTTTGAGAATGAGCAATGAGTATTGCTTCCCGTTTTATTTTATGGAATAGTTTGGGGAGTATAGGTATTAATTCTTTTTTAAAGGCTTAGTAGAATTCAGCTGTGAACCCATCAGGTCCTGGGCTTTTCTTTCTTGGGACATTCTCTATTACTGCTTCAATTTCATTATTTATTATATGTCTATTTAAACTATGTATATCTTCTTTATTTAACTTTGGTAGGTCATATGTGTTAAGGAACTTATCCATTTTTTCTGTGTCTTCTACTTTTGGGGAATATAAATTCTCAAAGTAACCCCTAATGATCTTTTGTATTTCATTGGTATCTGTCTTAATAACCTCTTTTATATCCCTTGTTGTTGTTGTTGTTGTTAGGTGCCATCGAGTCGGTATCCGACTCATAGCAACCCTCAAAGGGTTTTCAATGGCTGACTGTTTTGGGATTTGCCTTGGGAGTGGATTGCCAGGTCCTTCTCCCATTTTTGCGGTGCTGGGAATTGAACTCGGGACCTCAGAGACTGCAGCGCAGCGCTCTACCAACTGAGCTAAATCCCAGCCCTTTATATCCCTAATTTTGTTAATTTGAATATTCTTTCTTTTGGTTAGTTTGGCTGAGAGGTTCTCACTCTTGTTTATATTTTCAAATAATAAACTCTTATTTCATTGATTCTTTGTATTATTTGTTCAGTTTTCATTTCATTGATTTCTGCCTTTTTATTTATCATTTCTTTCTGCCTACTAATCTTGGATTTGGCTCGTTCTTGTTTCTCTAATGCTTTAAGATGCATCATTAAGTTATTTGAATTTTTTGTGATTTTTTTAAAATGTAAGCACTTAGAGCTGTTATATTCCCTCATAGAACTGCATTTATTGTATCCCAAAAGTTCTGATGGGTTGTGTTTTCATTTTCACTTGATTCTAGAAATTTTTTAATTTCTACACAGATTTTTTTGGTGACTTACTGATCATTAAAAAGTGTGTTGTTCAGTATCCATGTATTTGTATATTTTTATTGTTTCTCTTACTATTGACTTCCAGTTTTGTTCCATTTATGATCAGATAAGACACAAGGAATGGTTTCAACTTTTTGTATTTATTAAGACTTGATTTGTGCCCTAAAATGTTGTGTATTTAGAGAGTTTTCCATGTGCTGGTGAGAAAAAGATATTCCATATTTGTTGGATGAAATATTCTGTAGATGTCTGTTAAGTTCATTCAGTGTATGGTGCTATTTAACTCTGAGACTTCTTTATTGATTATTTTGTACAGATGATATGTCTACTGAACAGAGTGAGATATTAAAGTCACCTGTTACTATTGTATCTGGACCTATTCATCACTTATGTCCCATAGTGTTTATTTTATGAAATTGGGTGCACCAATCTTCAGTGCATATATATTTACACACATTATGTCTTCTTGATGGGTTGTTCCTTTTATTAATATGTAGTTGCTTTTTTTATATTTTATGATTAGTTTTGGGTTTAATTCTACCATGTCAGATATCAGTATAGCAAACCCCTACTCATCCACTTGTGCTTGATAAATCATTTTTCATCTTTTTATTTTAATTCTGTGTACTTCTTTCCTTGTCAGTGAAATATATTTCCTGGATGCAACAAATTGTTGGGTCTTATTTTTAATCTAGTCTACTAGTCTGCATCTTTTAATGGAACATTAAAACCACTTATATTTAGTGTTGTTATGGAGAGGAATTTGGTGTTTCCTTTAGTTTTGTTGTCAGTTCCTCAAGTACTGATTGCTGTTTTCTTTCTCTTCTGATCATATGGGAGGTTTGCAGCTTTATTATGTTGCACATACTAGTTTAGTACATGTTTACTGGTTACTAGGTTGGACATTCTTTCCTAGCTCTTATTTGTTCATGTGTTGCTCTCATGGGATTTATTCTTTCCTGAGTTTTCCTAATTGTGTCTGTCTTTCCTCTTCCTCAGCATGTAGGATTCCTTTAATTATCTTCTATAATGCTGATTTAATGGTTATGAATTTTTAAAATTTGAGTTTATCTTGCAAGGTCTTTATTTCTCCATATATTTTAAAGCATAACTTTGCTGGATATAGTAGTACTGGTTGGCATTTATTTGCCTTCAGGGCTTGAAATATGTCAATCTATGCTTTCCTGGATTTTAAGGTTATTAGTAAGAAGTTTGCTATTATTCTGATGGGTTAGCTTTTGTAGGCAAGTTGATGTTTTTCTCTTGCCTTTGATATTGATTCTTTACTTCGTGATTTTAGCATTTCAATTATACTGTGACATGGAGTGATTCTTTTCTGGACATTTATATTTGGGCTCTTAAATGCCTCTCATGTTTGAATGTCTTTTTCTTGTCTTAGATTTGGGGAGTTTTCTGCTACCATTTCATTGAATTGAAAGAAGGATGTGGCAGTCCACTCTCAAAAACAATCCTGAAACAATCAGCCATTGAAAATCCTATGAGGGTTGCTATGAGTCAGACTCAACTCCATGGCACCAAACAACAGTAACAACAACATCTCATTAAATAGGATTTCTATGCCTCTATTTTTAGTCTCAGATCCTTCTACCCAGTGGAATCCTAGGTTCAGTCTCTTCATCGTGTTTCAGAGTTCTGGAAAGTTATGGTCATATTTTCTTTAAATTATTTTTTCTCTGTTGGTGTCTGAGTGCAGTATTTCTTCAACATTGTCTTCTTGCCCTGATGTTCTTTCTTGTGCTTGATCCAGTCTGCTGGTGTTACTTTCCACTTTGTTTTTTATTTGGTTCATTATGTTTTTCATTTCCAACATTTGTTTATTTTTTCAAGATCTCACTTTCCCTCTTTCCCTGCAGAATTTTTCTTCTATTTTACATGGTTTTTTTTATTTTACTTGTTTACTTGTTAAAGTTTACATCAACTTTAAATGTTGTTGTTGTTAGGTGTAGTCAAGTTGGTGTCCAACTCATAGCTACCCGATGTACAATAGATGAAACACTATTGTCAGTGTTTCTCTGCTCTTCGTAGGGTTTTCAATGGCTGATTGTTTTGGGGAGTGCACTAGTGGGTCCTTCTCCAAAGCCTTCAACACCTGGTGTTCTCAGGTGGTCTCCCATCCAGGTGCTAACCAGGTCTGATTCTGCTTAGCTTCCAAGATCTAACAAGATTGGACACCACAGTAGTAGAACTGCAGACTCTATTTTACTTACTTTTCTAATACCTCAATTGATTTTCTCATTTCATTCATCTGCTTATTTATGTCTTCTTTGAGGTCACTGATCACTTTAATAAATAGACTTTTGATTTCTTTGTCTGGCATATCCACCATTTCAGCATCTTTGGCTTTAGTTATTGAAGGGTTATAATCTTTTGGGGGAGGTGTATCATCTTACTTTTTCATATTTCTTATATTTTTGTGTTGTGATTTTTACATCTATTGGGATGTTTGTCCCTTCTCATTTTAATTAGGGGTCTTCTTAGTGTACATTCTTCTCTTAAGGACAAGGTCCCCAGTATTTCTCTAAGTAGATAATGCAAACATTTATCACAGCAAATACTCCAACCAAAGCCAGATTTATATATACAATTAACTTTAACTCAAGCCAGCTATTACTTAGCTAATCACCATAGAAAAGGAGATGGTAATGAAGAACGCTAAGACCTCCTCCTCCCCCTCCCTATGAATGCTTGGAGCTCACCAAAGATTCAAAATGTTTACTTGAAGTTTTACAATGCTTGCTTAAAGTTTCTATATAATTAAGTCTACTCAAGTTTCAATTTCCTGACCTAGTTGGGGTGGGGGGGCTCTCTGAAGAGGAATTGGGTGGGGAATTCTGAGATAAACTAAAAGAATGTACTGGCCATAGGTCATCTGGACCCAGACGGTTGAAACTTTCCAGAATCCCGCCCTGAAAGTACTTTTTTAATTCCTCCAAACTTGCCCAATCGGTACCCGCCCCTACAACCCCGACAACCTCCCACCAATCAATTAGAAACAAGTTCCCTTGTGCCTTCCCACCACCCCTTAAACTGTATAAAAACCCCAAGCCCCTCTCTTTCGGGGTCGCCTTCCTTCCCTTGCTAGGGAGACTCTATGGAGGGTTGACCCCGGCGCCAGAAATAAAGCCTCATCTTTATTGCATCGATCTGCATCTCAGTGTCTCTCTGGGGCCTCTCTCCTCGAAGATCCTAATTTGGGGTCCTACAGTAAGGACAGTGTAAAGTGAGCTGTGACATAGAAAATTAATTATAATGGAGGTAGAAATAATTGATATAGGGAATCAGGGAAGGAGACAGGGTGGGGCAAAGAAAGAAACTGTTAAATAGAAAAGGAAAAGAGCATGTAGAAAGGAGAATTTAGAAAGTGGGTAGGAGGAAAGCAGATAATAATATAAATTTGATTGCCCAGTGTACAATAAGTATATATAAAGTTACACAAACATATTGAGAGGTCCAAAACCTAAAAACATACAATTTTTTTTCTTTGCAAATAAGCTCAGATGTGAATAATGCTAAAAGTATAGCTTGTGTGGGAGGTGGGGCTCCCCTTTCCTGCCAAGGTGAAAGCTCAGGCCCAGGAGAGTTGTTTTCTTAATTTTTCTGCTGTGTAGTTTTCTTGTTCTGTGTGAATTTGTTTGTGGCAACCCTTATTGTATTTTTCTGATGCAGGTTCTCTCTCTCCTGGGATTAGAGTTTGTCCTTTGTTACCCTAGTACCTCTCATTCATAGTTACACAAGGGCTTCTTCTAATCTACCATCTTCCAGAACCTCCAGTCCATTTATTTAAATAGCTCTTCTCTAGACTTTTATTTACTTTTTGTGGAAACAAATTCACATTTAATTGTGACTTTTTAAATTGTACAAGTTTTTGACATCTGCTCTCCCACCTCATATTTAGTTTCTTAAAATGACAGGAAATATCACCAATCATAGATTTAATGGGCTTAGTAAGTTTATCCCTTCAGTTCCTTTTTTGCAGCACCCAATATTCCTTTGAAATACCAGTCAGACCCAGCAGTGGCCAACAGCGATTTTCCATCCTCCAGAGTTGAAAAGTTCAGGTTCTCTGGGCATTCTATGTTGCAGTGGCTCTTGTCCAAAATTAGTACCTCCCCATGGGGGAGGAAGCTTTAAATGTACCAGTGAAAAGAGGATTTTCCCCTTAAAGAGAAAAAAGAAAATTACTTCTCAAAACCTAGCCAATTTGGATGTGAAGTCTTTTCTTCTGTCCCATCTCTCAATCTCTTCATGCTCTTTTGTTGTTGCTGTTGTTGTTGTTGTTGTTGCTGCTGCTGCTGCAGCAGAGACCAAAACTTAACTTAACTTCAGTTACAAGAAACAAGGCAGTGATCACTACAAAGGGGAAGACCCAGGAGGGGATAATCCTTTACCTCCCACATCTATTGTATGTGCTTCAAAGAAAAACAACAAAATACAAAAGTTAGAATTACAAAACTCATTCATCCAAGGGCACTAGAAGGCAGGAAGGAGAGGTGGGAGTGTAAATGGCAGGGGAAGAAAAACAAAGTATTCAAATTGGTACCAGGCCCAGGGGCTGGCAAATGCTAAAAATAACTGCAGAAAAACCTATGGTCCTCTCAGATTCAGGGTGGTGGTAACAATACACACACTGGTGTCTGGAGGATTCTGCCTTGTGTGCACCAGTGACAAATAATCCAATTATTTTCATTTTACTTAAATCTATATTAATTTTTTATCTTACAGTTTAATCAATAAGGTATTGCAAATCCTTTTGGAAGTAGATAGGGAAACATACTTAGTAATTCATTAAGTTATAAATACTATAGATCATAATTTCTTTGTTATTTTTTTGCAATACTAAGGGCTTCACCCAGAGCCTCACACATACCTTTTGCAAGTGCTCTACCACTAAGCTGCACCTTCATCCCTTTTTCAATTTTTTATCTTGAGACAGGTTCTCACTAAGTTATGCAGGCTGCCTCTGGCCTCAAACCTGTCATGCTCCTGCCTCCTGCCTCCTGAGTTATCGGGATTACAGTCTTATACTTGTGGACCCAGCTAGACCATAATTTCTAAAGGATTTCTGAAAAGACAAACAAATAACCAGATAATTTCTCAGTTTATACATGGAGTGCCTCCTTACTGACTGTTACCCTGTAGGGAAAAGAGATCTCTCAACAAAATTTTAGAGATATGTTATATTCTCTATTTGTTTCCTAAAGATTCAAAATATCCATTGACATTAACAATATTCTAAAAATGTCTACAGGTATAACCTTATGTAATGAAATATCTTCTGAATTTCTTTGCTGACAGATCTGTCTTTATCTGTAATACCTCAGTCATATCTCCCAGAAGTCATGTTTCTGGATACACATTTTGGAAACCTGCTAATATCAAGAAGATATCATAAATGCAGTCAGATTTGAGCCTGCATTTCAAAGGATACAAGAATTATTAAAAGTAGAGAGAGTGTTGTCCAGGAAAGCGAAGATTACAAATAAGACTTCTAAAATTTTCATTCCAGTAGCATTCCTTGGGTCCATGTGAAAGGTTTTTGTTGCATCATATCTCAGTGTCCTCCAGCTGTAGGACTATGTGGTTCTCTGTGTGTATCCAAACCTTTCACACACAGAGATACACACAGAGAACCACATAGTCCTACAGCTGGAGGACACTGAGATACGATGCAACAAAAGCCCGATTAACAGACATCCTTCTAAGCCCCAAGAAGAAAATGGTGAAAAGTAAGACCATCAAAGAAGGACGGCAAACATGCATGACAAGGATGTGGCCAACTGGAGGGAGGGGCTGGTGCAAATTGAGGTCTAAATTGCACAAGTCTCTCACTCAAGGACGTGTTGCTAGTGAAGATTAGGTAAGTGAAGACTATGACCAGGGAAGTAGAAACTTAGAAAAAAATTTAAGAAATTTTAGTATGCGTTTGGATAGTGGCATTTTCTACAGTCTGGAATTTCTTAGGTAAAGCCGTATATTATAAAATATATAACAGCCAAATAAAATTTATTTTGAATGCAGTGTACCCTAAAGTATAATGGAATATATTGTTCAATAAAGGTAATTAGTACTAGTACATGCTATGGTTTAAAAATGGCTATAGATTAATGAAAATCATTAATTGCTTTATAAACCCATAATCTTCTCCAGTGTAAAAATCCCAAATCCCCAGTGACAGCTGGAGTTTTTGATTAGGCTGAAGCAGCAAAAATGTGTAAGGAATGGCCAGTCAAGGTGGTGACATGGACATGGGTCATTGGTGAGGGTTTTGTCTCCATTCTGTATGTCATTCCTCTTTCTCAACCTGTGGCTCAGCCCCATTTGGGCTCTGTGGTAGATAAAAGTGCCTTCTGTTCCCCTGGATCCCTTAGGTCACCTTCTTTGATCTTTATGTGGTTAGCTTTCCCTTCTTCTGTCCTTATTCAATGAAATTTACTGCAGTTTTGGTTGCTGTTGTTGTTAGGTGCCGTCGAGTCGGTATCCGACTCATAGCGACCCTCATAGGGTTTTCAATGGCTGACTATTTCGGGATTGCCTTGGGAGTGGATTGCCAGGTCCTTCTCCCATTTTTGCGGTGCTGGGAATTGAACTCAGGACCTCAAAGACTGCAGTGCAGCGCTCTACCAGCTGAGCCAAATCCCAGCCCCGCAATTTTGGTAGCAAGCCAGTTTAAGAAATTCGAGAAATTCTAGTTTGGGTTAATAACAGCTGAATCTTTATCCGTCTGGACAGAGTAAAATTCCAATAAGAACCTTGAATATCTCCTGGTTAACAAAATGAGAAATGTGAGAAGATAAGGCTCATTGGAGAAGCCACAGGAGATATCAGAGATCGGAGGCCTTTTACAATATCTTCAAAGTGTCATCAGGTGGGAAGCTGCCTTTTGGGATTTGTACTACCTGGTGTGTAGTCCTTCTTGATCATCAAACAACCGAAGAGACCATTTGGAAACTGCCCTTCACTCCATCCTTTCTGCTCAAGATAGACAACCATTGTTGGTTAATATCAACAGAGTGTCTATTTCTGCCCCTCTCATGCACCAGCCCAAGAAAATCCCACCCAACAAACAGGTCTCTCACACCTACTAAGAGCAAGGCAATGGACAGAGGGAGATGGGGGGGGGAATATGAGAAGTCCTGGGACTCTCTTAAAGGCACAGGTGTAAGTGAATGAGTTGTGTAGATCCCTGTAACTTGTACACGCTTCTCTCATTTTGGTTTAGCAAGAAGACCAAGAGCATGGACCCTGAAGTTCAACTGGCTTGATTCAAATCTTAGAAAGTTGTACTGTAGCTTCCTAGCTTTTGCCTAACTTTATGTGCTTCAGTTATCTCACCTATAAAGTATGGGTATAAAATAATGCCTTACTTATAGTTTGGTTCTGATAATTAAATAAGTTAATACAAGCAAACCAATGTTTTTATTTGTTTGTTTACTTTTGTTTGTTTGTTCTTCCTCTATTCTCCCATTTCTTGGATTATATTCCAAGTGTTACTTGGGAGCAGTCATAAACTTGCATAGCAAAGCAGGATAATGAAAGCCCCAGATTTCTGGACAGTTGACTGAGAAGGGAAATCCCAGATGACCAAAAAACATTAAGGAGAATTTTAAAAAGTAATGACATAGAGTTGTTGATGTCTCCTGGTTTTACCCACAGCAAGGAGTGAATAGATCTCATGCTACTCAGCACACCAGTCTTTGAGATCTGAACCAACAGAAAGAACAATATTCAAGTTACAGAATAGCCACTGGGTGGCAGACAATGGTGACAGATCCAAATACCATGCAGATGTTTTCACAGCCAAACTGACATTGAACCATAGCACAGAGGTGAGAGTTTATGGTATGAATCTAACCAGGTTGACTGCCTACTGACATGTTGCATAAAAATATAAATAGGAACCAATATCTTATAATATAATATTCCAGATGCTTGGGTAAAATTCAAATTTACTGGGCATATGAAGAACAAGAAAAATCTCAATTCATGTGGGAGAAACTAATTGACAAAAACCAGAGCTGACATAACACAGATGTTGGATTATCTAACAAATGCTTTGTAGCTCCTACTACACAAATGCCCTAGTAAGGAATTGTAAGCACACATGAAATAATGGAAAACTGGAGAGTCTCTGAAAAGAAATAAATGACACTGAAAAAAATGATAGAAGTTAAAAAATATAATAACCAACATAAAATACTCATGAGATTGGCTCACTAAAAGGCTGGAAATTACAATAACTTAAAGATAAATGGATAGAAATAATCCACTCTAAGAGAAGCTGGGCCCTGTGGTGCATACCTGTCATACCAGTGACTTGGGAGGCTGAAGCAGGAGGATCACAAGTTTGAGGTCAGAGACAGCCTGTGTAATTTAATGAAACTGTCTCAAAATAAAAAAAAAAATAGAAAAAGGGGCGAGGATGCCCTCAGTAGAAGAGCACTTGCCTAGTATTGTGAAACCATTGGTAGAATATCTTAGTGCTGAAAAAAATTATATATATATATATATATATATATATATATATATATATATATGAAAGACATGGCACAATGGCGCAGTGTCTAGAAGTGTTTCCTTTCATTCTGTTGTACATAGGGTTGCTATGAGTCAGACCTCACTCGAAAAGCACCTAACAAAGACAACAACATGTGTGTGTGTCTGTGTGTGTGTGTGTGAGAGAGAGAGAGAGAGAGAGAGAGAGAGAGAGAGAGAGACAGACAGACAGACAGACAGACAGACAGACAGGCACAGAGAAAGAGAATCAGTTCTGATGCATAGTGACCCTCATAAGAGTTTTCAATGGCTGATTATTTCCAGATTGCTCCAGGAGTGGATTGCCATGTTCTTCTCCCATTTTTTGCAGTATTGGGAATTGAACCCAGGTCATCAGAGTACAGAGCAGCCCTCTGCCAAGCCTAGCTGAAGCCCAGCCCGAATTGAATTTCAGAGACCTGTAAAACAGTAGCATTCATATCTAATATTCAAGTCATCAGAAAACATTAAGAAGAGGAGAAATACTGATGTTGAAATATACATAAAGAAATAATGACTGAATACACCCAAAGTATGTAGCAGACTAAAACTTTTTAGATTCAAGAAGCTCAGTGAACCCCAAACAGAACCCCACCAAAGAAATCCATGGCAAAAAAAAAAAAAGAAGAAGAAGAAGAAGAAGAAGAAGAAGAAGAAGAAGAAGAAGAAGAAATGATCATCAAACTTCTCAAACATTGTAAAAACATTAAAAGAAGTCACAGGTGATCCAAATATATACCTCTAGGGGGAAAGCAATTTAAATTACTGTGGATTTCTATAGGAAAATGGAAAAACCAGAAAAATTGACACAATACTTTTTAAATTCTTCAAGAAAATTGTCAGTGCATAATGCTATTTCCAGTGTAAATATCATTCTGAAATGAAACTAAAATAAAGAGTGTATTTGTTTCCTAGATCTGTCATAACAAACTACCACAAACTGAATGGATTAAACAATTGAAATGTATTGCCTCAAAAGCTTAGCAGACTAGAAGATGGGAAGAAAGTGATAGACTTCTTTTAACAGGTGTGAGGGAAAGATTTGACCCAGACCTCTCCTCTTGGTATGTGGAAGACTGTCTTTGTCCTCTGACTTTTCAAGTCATCTGTGTATATCTGACATTTTGTCCAAATTTCACGTTTTTAAAAGAACACCTGTCATATTGGAGTAGGGTCCACCTTAATGATCTCAGTTTAACTTGATTATTTCTGTAAATACCTTATTTTCAAATGAGTCACATCTGAGTTACTGGAGGTTAGATATTCTCAATAAAGGAAAATTAAGAGAACTCAATAGAGATGTTTCAACAAACAGATGCAGCATTGGAGGTGTTAACATGTTTATGCCAACAGATTTGGAAAACAGCTACTTGGCCAACTGACTGGAAGAGATCCATATTTGTGCCTATTCCCAAAAAAGGGGATCCAACTGAATGTGCAAACTATTGGATAATATCACTAATATCACACGCAAGCAAAATTCTGCTAAAGATCATTCAGAAGTGACTGCAGCAATATATAGACAGGGAATTACCAGAAAATCAAGCGGGATTCAGAAGAGGGCAGGGAACCAGGGACATCATTGCTGATGTCAGGTGGATATTAGCTGAAAGCAGAGAATATCAGAAAGAGGTCTATCTATGTTTTATTGACTATGCAAAAGCATTTGATTGTGTGGATCATAACAAATTATGGGTAACACTTCGGAAAATGGGAATACCAGAACACCTAATTGTGCTCATGAGAAATCTGTACATGAACCAGGAGGCAGTTGTTCGAATAGAACAAGGAAACACTGAGTGGTTAAAAGTTGAGAAAGGTGTGCGTCAGGGCTGTATACTTTCACCCTATCTCTTCAATTTATATGCTGAGCAAATAATCTGAGAAATTAGACTTGATGAGGAAGAACACGGCATCAAGATTGGAGGAAGACTCATTAACAACCTGCGTTATGCAGATGACACAACCCTGCTTGCTGAAAGTGAAGAGGATTTAAAACATTTACTGATGAAGATCAAAGATCATAGCCTTCAATATGGGTTATGACTAAACATCAACAAAACAAAAATCCTTATGACTGGGTCAGCACATAACCTCACATTAAATGGAGAAAAGATTGAGGTTGTCCAAGATTTTGCTTTGCTTGGCTCTATAATCAACACCTGTGGAAGCAGCAGTCAAGAAATCAAAACACACATTACTCTAGGAAAAGTTGTGGCAAAAGATCTCTTTAGAGTATTGAAAAGCAAAGATGTCACTTTGAAGAGGAAGGTCCGTCTGACTCATGCCATGGTATTTTCAATGGCATCATATGGTTGTGAAAGCTGAACATTGAACAAGAGAGACAGAAAAAGAATTGATGCTTTTGAATTGTGGTGCTGGAGACGTCTATTGAATGTACCATGGACTGCCAAAAGAACCAACAAATCTGTCCTAGAAGAAGTGCAACCTGAGTACTCCTTGGAAGCAAGAATGGCCAGACTGCGTCTTACCTATTTCAGACATGTAGTCAGGAGAGATCAATCCCTGGAGAAGGACATCATGTTTGGAAGAGTGGCAGGTCAACGCAAAAGAGGAAAACCCTCCACCAGATGGATTGACACAGTGTCTGCAACAATGGGCTTAAACATAAATAAGATCGTTTGCCTGGCACAGAATTGGCAAGTGTTTCGATCTGCTGTACACAGGGTCGCTGTGAGTTAGACTCGACTTGACAGCACCTAACAACAACAACAACAGCAAGAGAACTCATTGTCATATCTGCTCTAAAACTCTAATGGAAGTTCTTCAGACAGAAATGAGTGACACCAGAGTAAGACGTGAGATATCTGGAATCAAGAACTAACAGAAGTCACATACATCTGGGTAAATACAAAAATTTATTCCTCTCCTCTTTAATTCTTTAAAATGAATTTGATAGTTGAAACAAAAAATACATCATTGGAGCTTTTAATGAATATAAGTAAAAATATATGATAACTATAGCATAAAATGAAAAAGAAACTATATATTGATAATGTCTCTCAATCCCATGTAAGCATGAAATACTGATTTCTAAGTAGATTCTAACAGTTAAGTATGTATATTGTAATTCATAGAAAAAATTATTTGCAAAATGAGCAAAGATGTATCATCAAAATTATAATAGATATCTTAAAATTGAATATTTAAAAAAGTTTGAAGAATGCAAAAAGATGTCAGGACATAGGAAACAGAAAGAAAAAAAGAATAGAAATGAAAATTAAATAATAATATAACCCAAATCCAAATGTATCAATGATTGCATTAAGTATAAATGGTCAAAATAGGCCAACTTAAAGGCAGAAGTATAAGAATAGATTTTAAAAAAATAACCCAAGCCGGGTGTGCTAGCACATACCTATAATCCCATTGACTTGGGAGGCTAAGGCAGTAGGATTTCAAGTTCAAGGCCAGAGGCAAATTATGTAATTCAGTGAGACCCCATCTCAAATAAAAAGTAAAAAATGGACTGTGGGTGCAGCTTAGTTCTAGAGCACTTGCAAAGCATGTGTAAGGCCCTACACTCATCCCTTAAGTACCACAAAAAAAGCCATGTCTCACCTATATGATGTCTACAAGAGTTGACTTCAAATATGAATACCTTGGAGTAGAAGTATGGGAAAAATATAGCACACAAATACCAATCCAAAGAAAACTAAAGAAATGACATCAGCAAATGGGGCGGGGGGGCTAGAGACTTCAAGTTCTCTCTCCCCAGTAGATACACTGAACGAAAAATAGGAAGCTTTCTGAATCAATTTTGTGGGATTTCTAGATAATAGTCAAAATTTTAATGCAACCAAGCAAATGTCTAGTCAAGAGAAAGCCATCTTTGTAATGGAAGGAAAGTTTTATGAGGCTCTTTCTTGCCCTTATCTGATGTCTTCCCTGGCATGCTAGCAGCATAGGTTCAGTACAGGTGGCAGCTGAGATTTCAGCCCCTCTCTCTAAATCAGAGTTTTCAGAGCAGATCATATTAACAAGTTATTGTGTATGTCTCTTCTAACCTGTGTGGGAGTCACTGAAGGATTGCAGCAAGGTACTTATTTTGCATAATTTGGAAAACAGGCAAGAGAAGTGGCAGGAGCTGCTCATAAATCATACAAATCAGACTAAAATCTACAAATGCCTAGAAAAAGAGATTAGAAATGATACAGTAAGCCTTTTCAGGCCTAGAGAAAACACTGAGAAAAAAAAGGTGAAGTGAAATTATCTAGGAAATTAGGACATTCAAAACCAGTTAGATGTATGGGGAAAATTTTAAAAGCTACACATATACCTGGGCAAACACATGTTCAGAGAAGTCCTGGGAGACATTAAATTCCATCTTAGCCTGATCCATATGCTCACAAGAAGCCTATGAAGTGTTGAATGAGTGCCCCAGTAAGAAAATTAAACTGCAAAGATTGAAAGAAGCAGCTGTTCTCTTTTCTTTTTTTGGCAGTGTTTGTTATTTTATTTGTTCCAACTGCTAGCATTCAAGTATATATTTGTCAAAATAATAGCTGAACACAAGCTAAAGGAACAGAGACCTCATATTACATATTAGCAATAATACTTGCAACCAAATATTTTTGGAAAAGTCTCAAAAAAAAATTACTTCGGCACTGAACAACCAAAATGGAACAGCAAATTCTGGGGGAAAAGAAGCATTTGATTTCTAGGCTGCCACTTATTATAGTCAAATGCCAAATTCTCATGGCAAAAACTAAAAATAACAAAATAACATGACACACAAAGAATTGGGAAATCATGGTTCATTTGAATGAAAAAAAATAAATGAATAGAAACCACCCTTACAGAATCTCAGACCTCAGACTTACTACACAAAGACTTTAAAACAACAACTGTGTTAAATATGTTTAAAAATCTATGAAAAATCATGGACAAAGAATTTTAAAAATCAAGAAAATAATATACAACAAACAGAATATGTGCAAAGAAATAGACATCATTTAGAGAACAAAACAAATTCTGGATCTGAACAGTACAGTAACTAAAATGAAAAGCATCATTAGAGGGATTCAACAGCAAATTGAAGCAGATAAAATAAAGAATAAGCAAAATAGAAGATAAGAAATTTAAAATTGTAGAATCTGAAAGCCAGAAAGAAAAAAGGAGGAAGAAAAAGTGAAAAAGCCCAAGAGACTTGTGGAAAATCATCAAGCAACCAAAATAAAAACTGTGAAGTCCAAAAAGTCTCAGGTCACCAGTTCAAGTTCATAGGCAGTCTGCGTAACTTAGCAAGATCCTGACTCAAAAGGAAAAAATAAAATATAGGCTGGATGTGATGTCCAGTTTAGGGTACTTGCAAACTATATGTTAAGCCCTGTGTTCCACCCATAAGTGCCAAAAAAAAAATGATGTTAAGCCTGCAGCCATACCACTGTGGCATCTGATCCTGTCAGATCTCAGAAGCTAAGCAGGGTCAGGCCTGATTAATACTTAGATGGGAGACTGCCTGGGAACACCAGGTGCTGTAGGCTTGGGAAAAGGAGCTGGCAACCTACTCTCAAAAAACAATCAGCCACTGAAAACTCTATGAATAGCAGAGAAGCCCTAACAATAGTGTTTTCACTGTTGTATGTAGGGTCTCTATGAGTCGAACACTGACTCAACAGCACCTAATAACAACAATGATACTGAAGGTATTTCCATATACTTCTTAGCATTTGATTATCTACTATTTCTGGGCTTTCCATTCTATCTGTTTTTGTTGTTGTTAAGTGCCATCAAGTCAGGTCTGATTCCAAGGGACCCTATGTACAACAGAACAAAACACTCCCTAGTACTGTGTCATGCCTGGCATTGTCAACGCTTCTCTGCTATTCAGAGGGTTTTTAATGGCTGATGATTGCTTTGGGAGTGGGCTGCTAACTCCTGAGAATAAAACCCAGGGCCTCAGAGAGCACAGAGCAGCACTCTATCAACTGAGCTAAACTCTAGCCATTCCATTCTATTGCAGGCTAATATATCTGGTTCTTACCCAATTTGGACTGTTATGAAAACATATCATGCACTGAGTGGCTTATAAACAAAATACCTCAGTTCTTGAGGCTGGAGGTCCGATATGTGATTGCCAGCATGGTCAGGTTCTGGTGAGAACCTTCTTCTAGGTTATAGACTGTCATTTCCTCATTGTATGTGTAAGGATAACAGAAAGAGAACCTGGGAGCTTTCTAGAGTCTCTTATAAAGGCACTTATCACATTCATGAGGGCTCCGCCTTCATGACTTATTTATTTACTTACTCCCTAAAATTCTCATTTCTTAATCACAACACATTGGGGATTTGATTTTCAATATGTGAATTTTGGGGGGTACATTCAGTCCATAACAATCTGTCCTTATATTAGTGTCACACTATTTTGATTATTATAGGTTCATAGTAAATTTTAAAACCAGGAAATGTGAATTCTCCAACCTTGTTCTTTCACAAAAATTATTTTGACTATTCAGGGTCATTTGTCACATCACATGAATTTTAGTTTTGATTCTTCTATGCATGCAAATATCACTGCTAGGATTTTAAGAGGTATTACATTAAATCAGTAGATTCCTTTGGGTAGTATTGTCATCTTAATAATATTAAAGTTACCAATTGTGAACATGGAGTATCTTTCCATTAATTTATGTCTTTTAGTATTTATTTTAGGAATGTTTGTTTCCAGCACACAAATGTCTTGCCTGCATGATTAAGTTTATTCGTAATGGATTTGAACAACTTGAACAGATATTAATACAGTCATGTCCTTCCATAGCAGTATTATGCACAACAGCCACAATGTAGAAACAATCTAAATGTCCATCACCAGAGGAATAGATTAACAAAATGTGGTATATGCCTAAAACAAAACATTTAATAGCCTTAAAAAAGAATGAAATTCTTATTTATGCTACAACATGGCTGAATCTTGAAAATATTATACCAAATGAAATATACCAGACATGAAATGACAAATACCATAAAATTTCATTGACATAAAGTACCTAGAATAGTCAAATTCATAAAGACAGAAAGTGGAATAGATGTTATCAGGGAAGAGGGGTAGAAGAGATGAGATGATATTGCCTAATAAGTACATAGTTTTTGTTTATGTGATGAAAAAATTATTGAGTAGTGATGATCAGTACACAAAACTGTGAGTGTATTTAATACCACTAAATTGTACACTCTGAAATCGTTAAGATGGTACATTAATGTGTGTGTGTGCATGTAGATATATATAGCTATAGCTATAGATATAGATATAGATAGTTGTTGCTGTTGTTAGGTGTCATGGAGTTGTGTCCAACTCATAGTGATCCTCAAAGGGTTTTCAATGGCTGATTGTTTTCAGAATTGCCTTGGGAGTGGATTGCTACATCCTTCTCCCGTGTGTGTGTGTGTGTGTGTGTGTGTGTGTGTGTGTGTGTGTATAAACACAATAAAAAAGAAAAAAAGAAAAAGAATTTTAAAAATCTAAAAGGAAAAAGAAAACCCAAGTACTTATAGATCACTTCATAGAAAAGATAATTATCAATGATAGAGGAAGCTTACATAAGTATTAAGGAATCTATTCATCAAGAAAGCATGCCAATCCTAAATGTTCTTAATAACAGAGTTCAAATACATGAAGCCAAATTTGACAAAACTGAAGTAAACTTAAAAAATCATCTAATTGGGGACTTTAATATTTTTCTTGGTAAAAGAATCAGTAGACAGAAATGCAGCAAAGATATAGAAGAATTGAACAGCACCACCAACTAGCTGAATCTAGCTAATAGACATTTATAGAACAATTGTCCAACAGGATTCAGACTTCTGGAAACACTAAGGGTCAAACAGTTCAAGTTTTTCAATAGATGCATTATAAGGCAGAAAGGGGGGCAGAGATAGAATCTGTACATCAAAAGATACTTAATGCTCAAAGATGAACAAAACTAAACTATTATATCAAGGATTTTACATTTGGATGAAAAACATCTGAAAGCAAAAAGAGAAGTTTAAAATTCAGGTTGATGGCTGTTTTGGAGAAGAGATTAATAAGCCTGTGATGGGAAAGAGGAAAATGATGTACAAGTTAGGTTATCTGGAAGTTTTCTTTCTTTACGTAATTGTTTCTGGTGTTTGCATTATTCTAATTCACTAAATTCTATAATTTTGTGTCAATGTGATTTTTCAGTATTTATATTATATTTTAAAATAAGAATATTCTTAAAATTGACTGGAAGTTATACTTTTGTGTACAATAAAATAACTTGCAGCAGGCTAGCATTCCCACAAAGGAGAACTAAGAAAACCAGATAAACAAACAAACAGATGACTCCTGCTGGAAGACCTTGGAAAACATCTAAAGCAAATAGGACATAAGAGGCCAGCACCCTGTGAGAAAGGGAAACAGACTGAGATGAGCTAACTTTCTACAGCTGTTCTTTTTGTAGAGTATTTGCCAGTTCTTAGCATAACTCTAAGCAGAGGTTCCAGTCAGGGGACATTGAAATGGGGCAAAGAAGTCAGCATAAATTTTGGTAAATCCACTAAACTGGAGAGATAAAAATTAGAGATTAGGACCACCAAAGCAGCCTCGTAGGGTGTGGAACTCTAATGGAAGGGACATGTAGGAAAGGGATCCTGGATTAGTTACTTTTATCATTGCTATAACCAAATACCTGACAGAGTGACTTAAAGAAGGAAGATTTATTTTAGCTCACAGTTTCAATCCATGGTCATTAGGCCCCACGCTTAGGAACAAGATATCATCATGACAAGAACATGTGGCAGAGGAAATTCTTCATGGCAGAAAGGAAATAGAGAAAGGGGCATACAGGAAGGAACCAGGGCAAGATACAAACCTCACAATCCACCGTCCCAGTGACCTACTTCCTCCAACTATGCCCCACCTCCTTTTTACTACTTCCTAATAATGCCATTGTATTATGAATCCATCAAGGAATTAATCCATTCAGTAGGTCAGAGCTCTTATGACCTAATTGTGTGAAGTGTGCTTTACTAATTTCCTCGGTGTTTCTTAATCTAATCAAGTTGACAATCAAAGTTAACCATCACAGATTCTGACATTCTAATGCTTCTAAATTATTGAATTGATCAAAGCAAAAAGACAAGAAGCTAGGTAGCACACTGATTAATGGCAGAGAGGTGTTTCCATAAAAGATAAAAATTCAAGGTCTTACAAGGATGAATAGAACTGATAAAGAAGTCCCCAACTATTTCAAAGCATAAGAACCTTCAACCTAATAGCAAGCGTGAATCTTACAAAACCTTCCTTACAAACAACAGTCCATAGTACTCTATACTCAAATGGAAAAGAGCTATCAAATGTGAAAAGAAAGGAAAAAGAAAACCTTACAAAAACTGCAACATAGTTCTGAACAGCTAAAATTCTGATCATAGTAATCTGTGGTTATACTCTCTGGAAGAAGACAACATCACCTAGGTCCTTTACAATTTATTATGTACAATGTCCAGTATTGGAGCTACAAATTTAGAATTATCAAGAAACAAGTGAAAAGTCAAGCAACAAAAGTGCATACATAGGACCTGGTTACTTGAATTAGTAGACATGAAATTTAAACTATCTGGGATTAAGGTCTAGAAATGTAGATCAGAGCCTCTCTCGACTTAGCATCAGTGAGGCCTTGGATTTGATCCTAGCAGGGCAAAAATTAAATAAATAATCTATGAATAACAAGCTATAAATAGATGGTGAGATGAAAATTGCATCAGAGAAAAGGAATTTACAAAAAACTCAGGGAGAAAATTTGGATTAAAAAATAACATAACTGAAATTAAGAACTCAATAATTGGATTTAACCTCAGAATGGACAGTCAGCATAAAATATCCAAGTTAGCTAATAAAAAGTAAAAACCATAAAAAATACAGGATAAAGACTAAAAGACATATAGAACATGGAGGATAGTTCTACTGTGCATGTAAATAGAGTCCCAAAAGCAGATCAGAGACTAAACAGAAGAGAAACAATAAACAAATAATTGCATACAATTTTTGAAACTTACTGAAAGCATCAAACTATGAAATTCAGAATCCCTACATACCTCAAGCAAGATAAATAAAGGGAAAATCATACCTAGGAAACAGAGTCAAATAATTAAGAAAGAGAAAAAATGAAAATCTTAAACACGGTCAGAAAAGGGAATGGTATACAACTTCCAAGGAAGTGATCTGGAAGATGGTGATCTGGAATAATATCTTTAAAGTGTTATTCAGACTGGCCATCCTCCAGCACACACACACACCACACACACACACACACACACACACACACACACACACACACACACACAAACATTCAGTTCTATGGCTGAGAATACTGACTTGCACATCTTTTTGTTCACCATGAGAAAATAGTAATAATAATAAACCTTTATAAGTTAAAGTTGAACTTGATTGAATAACTTTGAATCAAATTCTAATTTTATCTTGTGGATAATATGGCAATTCTCATAAATTGACATCACAGGATACTGATTCTTCATTTTATGTTCTCTGATACAATTTTCTTTAAAAAAAAAAAAAAAAAGGAGGTCACTAGTAAGAAGAGCCATTGTGGGTATCCATCAAATTTACAAAATTACATTTGCATTTTTCTTAATATCTTTTATTAAATATGATTTCTGCAGTGATAATGTACCACAGGTTTTCTGTGGCTAACAGTCTTCCATTAGCATATGAGTACACTAACAGTGGGATAGTACTAATATCTCTCAGATAAGTAATGATACCCAAATAACTATAATTGTGCCTACTATTCTTAATAAAATTGTTACCAATCTGTGAAACAATAACATCTGACTTCTGTCAAGCAACAATAAATCCTAATTTTTTGGAGTAGACATATAAATAAGATTCATATTGCAGGATGTTTGCTGGATGAAGAATCTAATAATCAATAACCCATCCTCCAAACTCCACAAAAATGATTCATTTGCAAAGTCATGATAAGAATTTACAACCTGCCCATAAGTTGACAGTGAAATGCATTATGGGATCTTCCTCCAATTAGCAGCAATATTATAAGAAAAAATGATGAAATAACCTTATACATCTGTAAGTGCTAGTATAATTTAAAAGAGGTTAGAAATTATAAACCTCTTTTGAATGATACAATTTGCAGAGGTATCAACTTTTATGTTGTTATTGTTGTTGTTAGGTGCCATCGAGTCAGTATCCGACTCATAGCAACCCTCATAGGGTTTTCAATGGCTGAGTGCTTCAGGATTGCCTTGGGAGTGGATTGCCAGGCCCTTCTCCCATTTTTAGGGTGCTGGGAACTGAACTCGGGGCCTCAGAGACTGCAGCGCAACGCTCTACCCACTGAGCTAAATCCCAGCCCATCAACTTTTATATGTGATCTCAATTATTTTTATATCATTCTAACAGTAACATCAATTTCATCTACTGAAAATTATCAATAACTGGAATCTGACTTCAATTAATTTTATATTTTAGTCATATTAATAATCTATAGTATGATTATTCTTGTTAGGTGCTGTTGAGTCGAGTCCAACTTGTAGTGACTCTCATAGGGTTTTCAATGGCTGATTGTTTCAGGATTGCTTTGGGAATAGATTGCCATGTCCTTCTCTCATATATCATGATTAGTAGAGACATAATAAATCTTTTATTGTTAGTTTTAAATTAATGTTTTTGGATGTTTGAGTAATTTAAGTGAGAATAGCTATTGCCCGTTGTTATGGTAGTGACAAAATTCCAATACAACTTTTGTGGGTGTCTTTAAGTTTCCAAGACTGATTCATGACCAGTGGTATCCATCTTTTTTTCTCTCCTCCATTATAAATTTTAATTATTTATTTATTTATTCATTCATTCATTCATTGTGCAGTATTTAGGCGTTGACCCTAGAGCCTTCCACATACTTTGTTCTACCACTGGGCTGCACCTCCAGTTTTTTTGTGTGTTTTGTTTTTGTTTTTTGTTTTTTTTTGAGTCAGGGTTTGCTAAATTACACAGGCTGTCTCTGGCTTTGAACTCACTATCCTCCTGTCTCTCCCTCTGGAGTCACTGGGATCACAGGCATGTACCAAGGAGCCCAGCACTGATATCTTCTTTAAAATCCTTACACCTTGGCTGAATGGGTCATGAAAGTCCCTTCAAATCCTTTAGCACCACGTTTCCCCTTGGCAATCCATCCTCTGGTATCTAGCAGTTACTTGTTTTTCCCAATATCGGATAGAATAACATCATTTATTTCCTGATCAACTTTCCTCAGTTTCATTGTCTATAGGATAAATTCCTTAGTGTGGCATAAAAGGCTCTTCACAATGTCTTCTGGGCTTACTTGGCAAACATTCATTCTTTGTTGCCCAAGACACATTGTTATCCAGAGCTGTGCATGTATTTCTCTCCAAACATGGTATGCTTTCTCATGCCTTTATGCCTTTGCTTATGATATTTCCTCTCTCCCCCAAACCTTTTCTCATCTTCCCTGCTGACAAACACTATTCATACTTACAGAGATTTCCATAATGCAAGCCCTCAGCAGTTTGTCACTTTCTCTTCTGGATGCCCACAGTACATTTGTTCTGGCCACTCTAATAGCACTTATCACATTGTACCATAATTAAAGCCATGTGATACTGAGCTTCCAATGGATGGTAGTTGTGTTATTTCATTTTGTCTCATCCACCAACAATGGCCACCTCAGTGGTCAACACCTACTGTGTCAGAAGTAAGTCAAAATTTGCCTCAGGCAAAGGATTTTTTAAAAAGAAAATATAGTGTTGGGCGCACGCCTGTAATCCCAACCACTCCAGAAGGTAGAGGCAGGAGGATCACAAGTTCAAGGCCATAGGCAGCCTGAGCAATTTAGTGAGACCTTGTCTCAAAATAAAAAGGTGGGGCTGGGGATATGACTCAGTGCTGGGACACTTGCAGTATGCTCAAGGCCCTGGGTTCGGTCTCCATGTACTACGAGGCGGGGGGCGGGGGAGAGAGAGAGAGTATAGCATCTAATTTGGATTCTTCATGTCAGCTTGTTGTGCTGTGGGGCCTTGCATGTTGCTATGATGCTGAAAGTTATGCCACCAGTATTTCAGATACTAGCAGGGCCATTCATGGTGGACAAGTTTCAGCTGAGCTTCCAGACTAAAGATAGCCTAGAGAGAAGGACTTGGCATCTCACTCACAAAGCAATTTGGTGTTGAAAACCCTATGAATAGCAGAGAAGCACTGTCAGATATAGTGCCAGAAAATGAGCTCCCCAGGATGGAAGGCATTCAAGAAATGATGGGGAAAGAGTTGCCTCCTCAAAATAGACTCAACCTTAATGATAGGAATGGAGTAAAGTCCCTGCGACCTCCATTTGCTGTTGTGATGAATCTCAAGATGAGAAGAAATATAGTGGTTGCAACATTGAGCTCAAACTTAAAAAGATCGTGTGCATGGCACAGGACTGGGTAATGTGTTTGCTATGATATGATATGAATCTGACTTGATGGATCCCACAGCAAAATTTGAATTCTGTATTTCTTTTCCTAATTTCAAAGCTAACCACAATTTGAAATCCTCAATTTTTTTCTGATTACCTTCAGTTTATCATACCTAGACCAACTCGTCACTGTATCAGAAAGGACCATCTCCTCTCTGGTTGTGTTGGTCTTTTCTACACCAGATCTGGCAGCCATATGACCAGAGAGAAGGGCTCTGGTGTGACAGCTGGCGTATTCTCCCCTTCCTCTCAGTATTGTTGTCACAAGATCCATGGCTTGAAAGGACCCTGTCTAACAAGGGTGACCCATACTCATTCTTTCTTAATTCATTATTTATAATGGTTGCCCAATGTGGGATACAACTTACCATCTCCTAATTATTAGATGCAAACTTGTTTTTTGCTTTTTGGGTTTTTTGTTTGTTTTGTTTTGTTTTGTTTCCTCAGCAAGCTCAGATGATCCTTCAGGAATGACTCATACTCTGTACTTCTTTAGAAAATCTCATTCTCAGCTGGGTGTGGTGACACATGCCTGTAATCCCAACACTCAGAAGGCAAAGGCAGAAGGATTGCCACAAATTCAAGACCAGCTTCATGCACATAGAAAGTTCCAAGCCAGCCTGGGCTACACAGTGAAACTCTGTTTCAAAAAAAAAAAAAAAAAAGGAAAAAGAAAAAGAAAAAGAAAATCTTATTCCCTAAAAAACCTAGAATATTCCAGACATGGAGTGTTCCCAAATAATTTTGATAGATTAGAAACTAATTAAATGCATACATTTTTAAAGCACTTTAACAAATACAGTACAAAAGTGTATTTTTTTTACCCTAACCCATGGTCATAGTTCACATGAACTTTGTAAAAAGATAAAATAGAGGAAAGCACTAGTTTTCATAAATAACTGAATTCTGATTCTATGCTTCCTGAAGTAGCTCATTTTCTAGTTGATGAAGCTTGCTTGTAGGAAGTAAATACAATATGTGGAATGGAATTTTCTGTTGCATAACCTGATAAGGCCAGATTACAATGGAAAAGCTTCATGGAGGCCTAAAATGTAATTTACAATAAACATACAGAGTTGTATAGAGATTGAGAGCTCATGAATACTTTCCTATGAACATGAAACAGTCTTCACTGATAGCACACACAGTACATTTCTGTGAAATTGCCATTTACTTTTCGTTTCCATTATAGCCAGAACACATCCACAAAAAGTATGTTTGGAAATGAAGCTCACAATAATATTGCCTTCTATGGATGTTATGGCATTTTGTATTGCTGATGGCATTCCTCAAATAAGGGAGAAAAAGCAATCTAAACCATGCCAACTTGCTTTTGTTAATGTTGTTAAGTGCGGTGGAGCAGGTGTCCGACTCATAGTGACCCTACATACAACAGGCGAAACATTATTGTCAGTGTTTCTCTGCTATTCATAGGTTTTCAATGACAGATTAATTTTGGGGAGTGGGTTGCCTGGTCCTTCTCCCAAGCCTACAGCACCTGGTGTTCCCAGGTGGTCTCCCATCCAAGTACTAACCAGGCCTGACCCTGCTTAGCTTCTGAGATCTGACGGGATTGGACACTGCAGTGCTATGGCTGCAGGCTTCTGTTAATGTAGATATTTTCTAATAGAGATTTTTGCTTGTCCAATGTACATCCCAAAGACAATCAGCCATTGAAAACCCTGTGAGGGTCACTATGAATCAGACATGACTGGAAGGCACCTAACAACAACAAACAACAATGTATATCACTGTGGCTCATTAGCTTGATGCTTGCAATGAACTTGATATCTAAATGAAACAAAGGGAAGTCTGGTTCATTATCTCAGTTCTTCTTCACTCTGTGACCATGGACAGGTCCTTTGATTTCTCTAAGCCTTACTTGTTGTTGTTTTTTTTTTGTTGTTGTTGTTGTTTTATGGAAATACACAAATGACCTCTACCATGTTATTTTTAAGAATTAGTATAAGAATATAATATTAGAACATAAAGAGATACCACGTAAAGAGTCTTATAAAATGTTATACCAACAAAAGTAGATGCATGTAAATTATTATTACCCAGGCTTTGAAACATCTTATCTTAATTTATGTAATTTGAGAAATATTAAAGAAATTACTTAAATGAGTGTTTCTTGAAGATGAGTATTTCAAACTTGATTAATGTGCTGAGGGCTGGCTTATGTCTTTAAAAAATCTCACGAGGAAGTCAAAAAATGAAGAGTCAATTGAAGCTGATTTGGTCTCCTTCTACCTGACTTGTCCAGTGCCTCCAAAATCAACCTTAAACATTATTCCTAAGAGAGGACTTCCTCCATTAATCATTATCACTGAATATTTCTGAGCTACACACAACAGTGGTGCCACAGCTGGTGGAAGGTGGCTCAATGAGCTATTAAACATTTGGTATAGGCAAGTGTGTGTTTTTGAGGATATCTTCATTTGAAAATGTGAACTTGGGTGGTCAAGTCCATGTGAATGGGATCCTAAGAGGCTTACTTCCCACTTAGAGAATTCTCTAAGTTATCTAAACATAATCCTCTTTTTTTTCTTTTGATTTGTTTCTGTTTTGCTTTGTTTTTGCAGTAATAGAGGGTTGAACCGTGGTCTTATACATTCTTGGAAAGAACTTTGTCACTGATGTATACTTCCAGCCCCTTTTTAATTTTTTAGTCTTGAGACAGAGTCTTGCTAAGCTGCTCAGGATGCCTCAAACTCAAGATCTTTTGGCCTCCTCTTCCCAAATTGCTAGGTTTACAGGTATGTGCCCCCAGGTCCAGCTGAGGTTTTCCTCTTGACTGTGAAATTACTGGGAGACCACATGTAGAAAAAGGGAGTTAATCTTAGGCTAATTTTGTGGATCTAGGTATATGGGTACATTTCTGGGCAAATGGCTCAGAGATGCCACAGTTCCTAGGAAGCACAGTATGTCTGTGGCCAAAGTAATGCTGGGAAAATACATCCTTGTTCTACAGAAAGATGTTTGGCGGACTGACTGTGTGTGATGTGGGAGGATGTGCCCCTTAACTCATATTCTGAATGTCAAGTCAACATGAGAAGCTCTTTGCACTGATTCTTCTTTTTTATTATTCTGAATTTCTCATTTGTTATTTTCCCATGACTTCATGACTTTTTTTAAAATATAAACTGTGTTAGGTTTGTTGTTGTTGTTGTTGTTAGGTGCCATTGAGTCAGTATCCGACTCATGGTGACCCTCTGTACAACCGGTGAAATACTATTGTCAGTGCTTCTCTGCTGTTCATAGGGTTTTCAATGGCAGATTGATTTTTGGGAGGGGGTTGCCAGGTCCTTCTCCCAAGCCTACAGCTTCTGGTGTTCCCAGGTGGTCTCCCATCCAAGTACTAACCAGGCCCAACTCTGCTTAGCTTCTGAGATCTGGCGGGATCCGATGCCACAGGGCTACAGCTGCAGATGTGTTAGGTTTAGAAAATCTATAAAATAGTTAATTGAGTAATTCAAGTCTAACTCATACCTGTTTCCAGATAAAGTCTTGTTATTTAAAATGTAACTTAGAATTGCCTTTCTTCTTAGATCATCTACTCTCTAGCAAAGATCCTTGACTAATCCTCAGGATGTTTTTTTTAAAACACTCAAGGCAACACTACAGTTTATAACAGTAAATATTATATAATTTTAGTGATTATACCATAATCCTAAGTATTTATTACTATCACAGCTTAAAAGATTAAGCTGCATGCTGTTCTATGCTACTGTCTTTATTCAGAAGTCCTAGCACATAACTCATAACAAGTGAGCATTGAGCTAAAAATAATGTGGTGGTGAAATATTTTGTTTCAATTTATTTATCCAAACTGAACTACTTGATTTATGCCTTTCTACTGTGATAAAACCAATGATTATACATTAGTTTAGTCTTAGGGCTTTAAAACCAAAAATACTTTTTAAATGTCACAGTAGTGGTTATTTATAAATTAAAGTTCATGCCTGCTTCAATGTGGTTACTTTCTTAGCTGTCACTAGTAATAGCTGCTATTTCTGTGTGTGAAAATCTAAGCATAGCCATTTGCCTTTGTGAAATTTGAGGACATTTTAATGAATACCAAGAAGGAAATAATTTTGAGAGGCCAGAAGGTAAGAGTTAAGACATTTGATCTGGTCTATGTGAAAAGACTTTTGTAGTCCCATAAATGGCACTTAGAATTCTGAATTCAGAAGGCTCTTATCAAGGCTGCTGTTGAGCTAAGAGTCTATAACTCTCATGTGTTACATGGGGTCCTGACATCTTGACCCATGTAACATTATTCTACATGCTGCAGATCACAATAAGGGTTAGACAATAGCATTTCTTCTAGAAACTCACATTGTAAGTGATTAGGTGATGGAAATATCATGGCAACAGGTTAATGAATACTTGGAAAGAGGATTGCTGATTTAGAATTTAAGTAATCTATATCAGATACTCAGGGACATCGGCAAAGATTTGAAATCAGTATGTTTCCTTCGCTTTCTTTGATCATTTAAATATTATTTCATTTGTTTATTAAGCCAGAACAATTTAGTGTAACTTACATTTGGTTTTGTCTTAAAATTTTTACAATAGTAAGGCTGGAACCCTCCCCATTATTTGATGCAGATGAATAATATGGTTTAGGTATTTATTTAACTATTGATATTAGATACAATGGGAGATGGACCCGGCAACCCACTCCCAAAAATCAATCTGTCATTGAAAACCCTATGAACAGCAGAGAAGCACTGACAATAGTGTTTTGCCTGTTGTACCCAGGGTCGCTATGGGTCAGATACCAACTCAGTTGCACCTAACAACAACAACAACAACATTTGACAGAAGGGAGAATATTTGTGAAAATAAGTCAACATTTTGGGGGATATGATTCTGAGAATAAATGCCTCAGGCATTTCAGAATAATTCATAGTGCTTTTCCAAATCCCAAAGTAGATGACATATTTGCACAAAGTCTTAAAGAAACCCAAGTACTTGATTCCTCTAGAGAAAAAACAAAAACTTTTTTTCTTAAATCAGGGGTAATTGTAGATTTAATTTTCTAATCTTCTTGGCTCTTCTGATAAGACCTCTAAAACTTGTCAAGGAATATTTGCTGCTATGGTAATGGGAAAGGCAGGAGAAAATTGTCAAAAATGTTTCCATGGGTTGATGGTGCATAATCCCTAATCCAGATTATTCTACTCTGGATCCTCAAAATTTACAGCACTTTAAATGGCATTTTTCACCTCTCCTCACTGTCCTGATTCAAATTGGGGTGC
The DNA here is from genome assembly GCA_007922755.1 of Pedetes capensis. Taxonomy (NCBI): domain Eukaryota; kingdom Metazoa; phylum Chordata; class Mammalia; order Rodentia; family Pedetidae; genus Pedetes; species Pedetes capensis. The sequence goes on along the minus strand of VMDO01014038.1, from coordinate 11,483 downwards.
TTGAAAAAATGATGATGGCTTAAACAAGGCAAAGAAGGAAGAGGAGGAAGTGGAGGAGGAGGAAGAGGAAGAAGAGGAAGAGGAGGAGGTCACTAAGAGACAACTGATTTAGATGGAAAAGCTTAATGTCATCTAAAGTAAGGGAGGCTCAAATTATACACTAGATAATTTCCTGCAGGAAGATGTCTAAAGGGACTTGTCAGTGGGAAACAGAAATTTAGGATCGGATAGGGATAGCAATAGATTCATAAATCATATTTTACAGGCATCAACAAGATCACCCAGGATGGAGAGATTACTAATCTGAGCTCAGTGAATACTCAGAGAATCCAGAAATAATCCCACTCATATATGGTAAATTGATCTTTACCAAGGATGCCAAGAATAAAAAACAGGGAAAGGGCAGTCTCTTCAATAAATGATCCTGAGAAAACTAGATGTTCACACACCAAAGAATGAAATCTGATTTTTTCTTACAGTATCATATACAGAAGTCAACTCAAAATGGACTAATCACTTAAAGGTAAGACCTGAAACAATAAAACTTCTGGAAGAAAACAAAGCAAAAGCCTTTATGGCATTGGTTTTGGGAATGATTTCTTGAATATGAGACCCAAAGTACAGGCAGCCAAAGCTGAAGTAGAGAAGAGGGACTACATCAAGCTATGCTTCTGCAAAGCAACAGAAACAAGACAGTGAAAAGCAAACCTGGAGAGTGGGAGAAAAACACATGCAAACCATATGTGTATCTTATAGAGGGCTAATATCCAAAATATACAAGCAATTCCTATAATTTAATAGCAAAAAGAAAAGTAATTTGATTTGAAAATGGGCAAGGGACTTGACATTTCTCCAAAAGAGGCATACAAATGGCTAACAGGTATATGGAAGATATTCATCACTAAATGCAATGAAATGCAAATCAAAACCACAAAGAAATACTTAACAATGATGTGGAGAAGTTCTTACTCTTGTACACTGTTGGTGGGAATGTTAAATGGTGTAGCCACTGTGGAAAACAGTATGGAGGATCCTCAAACAATTAAAAATATAACTACCATAAGATTCAGCAATCTCACTTTCTTGGTATTTATCCAACGAATTGAAATCAGGGTCTCACATAGACACTTGCACTTCCATGTTTATTGTAGCACTATTCACAATAGCCAATATGTAGGAATAATGTCCATTAATGGACAAATGGATAATTAAAATGTAGTATAATGTATTTAGTAGTATATTGTTCAGCCTTAAAAAGAATGGAATTCTGATATATGTTATGACTTAATCTTGAAAACGTTGTTGTTGTTGTTGTTGTTGTTGTTGTTGTTGTTGTTAGGTGTCTTCAAGTAGGGTCTGACTCATAGTGACCCTTTGAACAACAGATGAAAGACTGCCTGACACTGTGCCATGCCAGGCACTATTGCCAGTACTTCTCTGCCATTCATAGGGTTTTCAGTGGCTAAATGTTTTTGCGAGTAGGCTACTAGGTCCTTCTCCCAAGCCTACAGCACCCACTATTCCCCGGCAGTCTCCCATCCAAGTACTAACCAGGCCCAACCCTGCTTAGCTTCTAAGATCTGATGAGATTGGATGCCAATAAGCCAGGCACAAGAGGACAAATATGACATGATTCCACTTTATGAGGGGCCTAAAATAGTCAGGCTCAGAATCAGAGAATAGAATGATGGTTGCCAGAGACTGAAGGAAGAAGGGAAGTTGCTAATTAATGGGCATACAATTTTAGTTAAGCAAGATGAATAAATTCTAGAGATCTGCTGTACAACATTATACCTAACAATAATGTAATGGGCATTTAAAATTTTAATGAGGCTGACATCCTGCTCAATATTCTTATAACAATAAAAAAAGATAATGACTAAAGAAGGTAAATTCAAAAACAGCACTATAGCCATGGTCTAGGAAGGTAAGATAAAACATGCCAGAAGGAATAAATGTGTGAACTCTGGTGCTCAGAAAAGTTTGAAGTGTTTCCTTTGAGGAGATGGATTAGTAAAGCAAAGAATAGCTGCTTCTTTTCATCATAATGTCATACTATTTTTCTTTCGCTGCTGCGATATCTTACCACAAACTTGGTGACTTAAAAACAATGCCCAATGATGAGCTCACAGCTCTGTAAGTCAGATGTCTCAGTATGGTGAGACTAGGTTCTCTACTCAGAGTCTCACTGGGCTGAAATCAAGGTATTTGATGAGGTTTATGGCTCACCTGGGGGTCAGGTTCTACTCTCAAGCTCACTGTTCATTGGCAGAATTCATTTTCTGTGTTTGTGAGACTGAGGTCCTTGGTAGCTGTCAGCAGAAGGCTGTTTTCAGCTTCTAGAGTCATACACATTCCTTGTCACATACCCCTCCATCCTCAAGCCAGCACATTGAATCTTCCTTTTACTTTGAATCTTTATGAATTTCTCTTCTTTAAAAGTCTTATTTGATCTGTTTAGGCCCACCAGGAAACTTTCTATTTTGCCATATAAGGTGATGGAATGACACTGTAGGACAGAGACCATGGTCATGCATCACAAATTCCTTTCATATTGTTTGGCTTTTCATTACTTTGATTGCAATAATTAATTACTACAAAATAGTCGAGGCTGATGTACTTTGACAGAGCCAAAGAATGCACCTTATAAAAATTCTAAAGGGAGAGGCAGTTACCCTGAAATCTACCCAAATGCCACAAAATGGATAATTTTACTGTGGAACAATATCAACCCTGGTATCTCATAGGCTATTTGCTTAATTTCTTTAGACAGAATCCTCTTTTCTTGGCTTGGTCTAAATGTCTGGCTGTTAGGTAAGGAGGTTAGATGAAAGATTGGCTCTTCATTAGTCTATGCATAAAGATAAAGGACTTTAAACGTTCTAATTAGTAAAAGAAGTAAAACTTAAATAAAAGATTTAAAAGAGGAGGTTATGAACAGCAGTTGGAACCATGAAGGATAAATGTTTTCATTGGTAAGATTGGGATGTGACCATGACCATGAAGTGAAGTTGGAAATGTAGCTTGCTGGAGTTGAAGAAGTCAAGGATGAGCCATTGATTCAAATACTGAAATTAAGAAAGAATATATAGAAAAAAAGAGGACCTGAGCCGACAAGTACTGTAGCCAAGGAAAGAGGAAGTACTAAGGAAGGAAGGTGTGCATGTGTGGAAGAGGAAGAGAATGAAGACTATTAAGTGCTTTTGTTCACATTCTCTCCACCGTATAAGGTAGGTTAGGTACCAAGGTATTATTTTCAATTTCACAAATGAAAAAGCAATACTCAGAGACCTTAAGAACTGCTTAAGATTGCATATTTATTAAGCAACAAATCTAAGGCTGCCAAACTTCTGATGACAGATCCAGTAAGAAAAAAAAAAAATCAACACCAATCTTATTTAAAAGCTCTTTCCTCCCAGATGAGGACATGGGCAGAGAAACAAAAGCTAAGATTCCTTTCTGGAAACACAGGAAAAACAAACTCTTCTTTAAAAATGAGACCCACAATATACATGAGTTTTGTCTTCTAATTGAAAGCTGCCTCTCTTCATGCTTCGCTAATGAAGTGCAATATAGCCAGGCCTGAAATAACTCTGAGTAATGAGACAACTTCCATTAATCTACTTATGAAAGAGTCTGTTCATTAATTAGGCTGGACAGCACAAAAGCAAAAACAATGGCACTCCTGTTCCAGAGTGTCAGCCAGAATCTAATTAGAAATTAGGGGCTGAAAGGACTCAAATATTTCCACTTACATTGATACTGGCCTAAAGCATTCGGACATGATTATAAATCATTTCACGTGTGAGACAGCTTTGACGGGTGGGGGATAAGGGGAAGACCACACATCAAGGTCAGAGCCAGCTTCCATAAAGACTCCTTTAAATTGTGCAAAACTTAAAAAGTTATTCCAAAGCAGAACAATTTAAAATCATTACTTCACTTTTCTCCATGTTCTTTTCCCTCTCCCCTGCCTTACTCATGCAAACATACACGTACAATCCTAGAGCAGCTTATAGATCTATATGTGGGCTGTAGCAGAGTTGCTTATATTTTAATTTTGGTGGTATTTATTCCTCCCACACAATCAGTCTCAACCCCCACCTCTCTTGCCCATTAAAAAATAATAATAAAGGCAAAAAATAAACTACCCCAAAGAAGCTCACCGATGACATTTCCTAGACATTAATTCTTTCAAAATTCCAGGGGAAAAAATTCTTCTCAGGGCAAAAAAATGACTGTTGGAAGTGATTCTAGTAATCCTTTGAGTCTGCTGACTTTTAAGAGTAATCATTTGAGGAAAAAAAATACTTCAGTATAATCAATTCTCTGTAAATAATTTTTACATTAATTATTTCATTCGTGTGAGTGTGCCACATAATATTTTTTCTCTTTCAGCTTGATGGTGGTGTAACTCATGGAGTCACGCTCTCCTCTTAATATTGCTTTCTAAAGCAGCTCAACTAGGTCTAGTTCTCAGCCATTCATCTTGAAATCTCAGGATGATACAACAGCATTTTAACTTATATCCCATTAGAGAGTCTCTCTAAATTGATTTAGGTAGAGTCTCTTAGGAAGGAAATGAGTTATTCTGCAACAACTTACTGTTGTCTGAAGAAATGTGATGCATAAAGAATCTAACTTTGATCAAGATAAATGCTTATTGAATGAATAATGGCTGCACTGGTAGTTTTGTGTTCATTATTGTCATGAAAGAGAAATTTAACTACCCAAAGGAATGTCCACTGATCATTTTCCACCATTAGTCTGTACCCTGCTTCCTCTTCACCCAGAAAGGTGGAAGCTACCTATTGTGAGCATGGGTAGGAGAAGAAAAGGGCATGTTGTAAAAGAAATGAAATTAACACCGTACAGAAAGACACAATGAATAACTAAGAAATGGCTCAGACAGAATAAGATGAATAAAAGAGGGACTGTGAGCTGAAGACATAGCTCAGTAGTAGAGTGCTTCCCCAGCACACAGGAGGCCCCTGGGTTCAATTTGCAGGACAGATAAGAGGGTGTGTGACACAAAATTGACTCAAAACAGAATATTAAATTTAAAACCCAAATTTAAGTAAAACTTGGATTCCTATATATTACCTTGAATTTTTTAATGCTATGATAGATAATTAGCCTATGATGCTTTGCTCTCTCTGCCCAGCTCAAATTTATAAGTGAGTACAACTTGATATTATTATTTACTGGAATGTTTTCCTCTGCTTTCCATATTTTATAGCTGGAAAGAAAGTTGAAGGAAACAATATAGTAACATCTATATACTATGGGAGTTAAATTTATATTAATCTGAGCCATAATGTCATAAGGAAATATGTTCATTGTAATCCCCAATGCAACCACAGTAGAGAATTGAAATGGTACAATAATTACTCCTTAAAAAATGGCAGTTATGAAGAAATAGAGGAACAAAAGCAGACAGAGAAAACAAATAGTAGGCAAAAATACCACCTTCTCAATAATTATGTAATGCAAATAGATTAAACACTACATGTCGAATGAAAGATGAATTTTTTTAAATGCCATGTAGAAGAGATGCACTTTAGATTCAAAGACACAAGTGGTTTTCAAGTAAAAGGATAGGAAAGGTATACCAAAAGGACTTCAGTAGCTATACTAATATCTGACAGAACAACAGTCTTTAAGGCAAAATCTGTTAGACAAGGAGAAACACTGTATGGTAATACACTATATTGTACACTGTATACTGTATAGTAATAAAAGTTCAGTCCGTCAAGAAGATACAAGAACTATAAATATATATACATACATGAGTAGAGCCCCAAATTACATAAAGTAAAAACTGACAGATTAAAGAAAGAAATTGTTGTAGTTGTTAGGTGCCGTAGAGTCGTGTCTGACTCATAGCAACCCTCATAGAGTGTTCAATGCCTGATTGTTTCAGGATTGCCTTGGGAGTGAAATGCCACATCCTTCTCCCATTTTTGTGGTTCTGGGAATCAAACCCAGGACCTGACAGACTGCAGAGCAGCTCTCTACCAACTGACCTAAATCCCAGTCCAAAGAGAGGAAGAGATGATTCAAAAATAATAGTTGGAGATATTTTGGAAGGATGGCAGAGTAGGAAACACTAAGAATTTATTTCCTTACTCACATATTTACACCAGTAGAATCTGTCTAATGTAGCTATCTTAGAACTCTGGAGCCTATCAAAGGCTTACACTTTTAGGGGAAGGCTTGGACAGTGGATTTTGGTAATTTGGTCTCTGTCAGCCCTTAGCTCAACAGTTCCCACACATTCTGCTCCCTCAGCCCCATGTGCCTGTGTTCCTTGAACATAGCCTATGGGATCTGTGGTAGGACATAGGAACCCAGTCTTCCAAGTATTGGAGATCCGTGTTCTAGTCACTGTTCTTTCTAATCATGTAGGTACAAAAACAGAGGCAGCAACCAATCATTTTTGTTATCTTTATCCCCCTTGTTACTAGTTCAATCCTCTCCTTTTTCTCCCCAGAATTTTGTCAGGAAAATGCAAATCAAAACCACAGTGAGATATTATCTTATACCACACAGAGGAGAGGGAAATGACAGGAGTTGACAAAAATGTGGAGAAACTGGAACTCTTGTATACTGTTCGTGAACATGAAAAATGGTGCAGCTGCCATGAAAAATAAAATATAGGCTTCTCAAAAAATTAAAAATAGGAACCACTGCACATGCCTGTAATCTCAGTAACTCAGGAGGCTGAGGCAGGCAGGCAAATCATGAGTTTGAGGACAAAGGCAACCTGTGCAACCTAGAAATACCCTGCCTTAAAATTAAAAAGGGGATGGGGTATAGCTCAGTCATCAAGCACTTGCCTATCATGTGCAAAGCCCTGGGTTCAACCCCCTAGTACTGAAACACACACACACACACACACACACACACACACACACACACACACAGATTGAGAGAGAGTGCCAAAAAATATGTATGCATTTTTTAAAAGGAAAAAACTATTAAAATTTTAAGGCTCAATATATACCAATAAGAAAAGATGATTATAAATTATGTTTAACTTCTGCAATTATAAGAGGGGCTCAAAGTGGTTCCCATAGCAGAAGAAGCAGAACTTATCCCTGTGTAAGGCCTCCTAGATCTTCCTTTGTGCACATCACATGCAGTACCATGAGTCTCAAACTTATCACAAATGCATGCAATTGTTAGGTGTGTTGGAGGTTCTGCTGTACACTCATACTGCCATTGTCATTGTACTTCCACAAACTTCTCAAATGTCAAATACCTCTTCAAAATGATCTTGCACTCCTCGAATGACAATCATGCTTCCACCATTTTCTTTGACTTTCTTGCCTGTTGCATGGTGGCACTAGTATTCTTTTGATCAATGCCATCTTTTGAGTGACTACCATACTATACATTACTAACATAATTCAATTCAACTTCAAAAATTAATAAATGGATAACATCTCTTTAAATGTGTATACATTTTTGTACCCCAGGATGTAACTACCATATGATCCAGTAATCTCCCTTCTTGGAATTTATTCAGAATCACTAAAATCAGGATTCTGAAGAGATATTTGCTCTCCTATGTTTATTGCAGCACTATTCACAATAACCAATATGTAGAAACAATTTTAATGTTCATTAATGGATGAGTTATATAAGTTCTTTATAATTTTTGGATATTAACTCATTATCAAATATATGGCTTGCAAGTATTTCTTCACAATTTTCAATTTGACATTTCATGTTGCCTATTGTTTCCATTGCTGTGCAGAAACTCATAAGTCTGATATATTCTTATTTATTTTTCTTTGTAGACTGAGTTTTGATATAACATCCAAAATATCATTGCCAACTCTAATGTCATGGAGATTTACCTTAGGTTCTCTTCTAAGAGGTCTATAGTTTTCAGTGTTATGTTTAATTCTTTTGTCTATTTTGTGTTGATTTTGGTATAGAGTATTTCATTTTAATTTTGTTATTTTCCATGTGGAAATACAGTTTTACAAATACCATTTATTGAAAAGATGATTGTTTTTCCATGTGTCATCACTGCGTGTGTGTCAAAAGTCAGTAGAATACAGGCGTTCAGAGTGATTTCCGGTCTCTCTATTCTGTTCCACTAGCCTATGTATGCATCTGTTTTTATGACAGTATCAGGAAGTGTGGTAGTTCCAACTGTGAATCTCTTTCTCAAAATTGCTTTGGCTATTCAAGCATTTTTGGTTCCATATAAACTTTAGGATGTTTTTTCTACTGCTGTGAAGAATGTCACTGGGACTTGACAGGGATTAGATTGAATCTGTACATTTCTGTGGGTGCTATGGGCATTTTAACTATTAGTTCTGATCTCTGATCACAGGCTGTATTATCATTTATTTGTATCTTTTCCAACTTCTTGAATCAATTTATAGTTTCCAATGTGCAGAATTTCTTTTGTGTGCTGCACACAAAAAAATGGATAACTACGTGATATGATGGATTGATTAATTTGCTCCACTATAGCATCCTATTTCCTACCTGCATTTATACCATAACATCATATTGTATGTGTTAAATATGTACAATAAAATTTAGTTATAAAATGATTAAGATAGTATACTTTATGTTTACATATTTTGCCATAATAAAAACATTGAAAAAATAATAGATGGAGACCTCAATATTCTTCCTTCAACAATAGATAAAAGAAGTAGCTAGAAGATCAAAGAGCAAAGACAAGATCTGAACATTATAATTGAACTAGACCTACCAGGGGCTAGGATTTAGCTCACGTAGTAGAGTGATGCTCTGTACTCTCTGAGGACCCTGATTAGATGCCCAGCACCAGAAAAACAGGAGAAGGACATGGCAATCCACTAGTGAAGCAATCCTGAAAGCAACCAGCCACTGAAAACCCTATGAGGATCACTGAGTCAGACCCGATTTATAGCAACTAACAAAAGCCTACCAGTATCTATAGAAAATTTAAGAGTAAAATACACAGTTTTCTTAAGTGCCCATGAAATATTCTGCAGGCAAGACCATATGTTAGATCATAAAGTAGATATATATGTACATTTAAAATGATTTAAATAATAGAGTCTGTGGTCATAATGGTTTTATTAAGTTTTTACTCTCAATAATAAAGGCATAAATTAGGGAAATTCACAAACATATCAAAACTAAAAGTGCATTCCTGAATAAGTGATGGATTTTTAAAAAGAGAAATTGCATCCAGGCATGTTAGCACATGTCTGTAATCCCAGCAACTCAGCAGGCAGATGCAGGAGGATCACAAGTTCAAGACCAGAGGCAGCCTGCATAATGTAGTGAGATTGTTTCAAGACAAAAAATAAAAAAGAAGGTGGGGGTACAGCTAAGTTGTAGAGTACTTGCAAAGTATGCAAAAGGTTCTAGGTTCAACCCTCAGTACTGCAAAGAAAATGGAAAAGAGAGAGGAAGAAAAAGAAAAGAAGAAAAAAAGAAAAGAAAAGAAAAGAAAGAAAGAAAGAAAAAAAGAAAGGAAGGAAGAAAAGAGCCAGCAATGGATATTAGAATATGCTTTGAGATGAATGAAAAGGAAACACATCTCATGGATACAATAGTGCTTACAAGGTTTAAAGGCTCATACTTCTCAAATTCAAAAGTCATTGTAAAACTACAGTAATTAGGCAGTTGTGATACTGACATAAATTCTGACATACAGATCAATGGAAAATATTTGAGATTCCAGAAATAAAACCTTTATGTTTATGTTCAATTGATTTTCTACAGGGACATTAAAGCAATTCCATGCAGGAAAGAATAATTTTATCAACAAAGTTGCTGGGACAAATGATTATATGCATACAAGTGAGTGAAACTGAACCTCTACTTCACACAATACTTAAAAATTTTAAGAACAAAAAAGGGTTAAAATAGGTCAAAGACTCAAATGTAAGAACTAATACATGTTACAAAACTCATAAAGGGGCTGGAGTTTATTCATTTGGTAGAGTGCCACACCATACTCTCTGAGAACACAAGTTCAATCCCCAGCATCACAAAAATGGGAGGACGTGGTAACCCACTCTCTAAACAATCCTGAAGCAATCAGACATTAAAAACTATATGAAGGTTGCTATGAGTCTGACAACAACAACAACAACAACATAAAACTCTTAGGAGAAAAGATATTCCTAAATCCTCATCACCATGCCTTGGGCAATGATTTTATAAATGTGATATCAAAAGCATAAGCAACTCAAGAAACAATAGATATTTTGGACATCATATAAATTAAATTTTTTTCTGTATTAGAGAACATAATCAAGAATGAGAAACACAACCTCATAATGGAAGGAAATATTTGCACATCATATACCTGATAAGAGATATAATACATAAAGAATTCATACAACTCAAAAATAAAAAGACCGAGAACCCAATCTTTAAAAGAGACAAAGAATTTGGATAGATACTTGTCCACAGAAGATATACAAATAGCCAATAAGCACATAAGTAGATGCTCAATGTAGTCATTAGAAAATCTAAATAAAAATCACAATGTGATACACTTTATACTCATAAGACTATAATAGAAAAGATCAACAATGACAAATGTTAGTGAGGATGTGGATAAATTGAAACGCTTATATATTACTGGCAGGAATTGAAAACAGTACAGTAGCAGCAGAAAACAGTATGACAGTTCCCAAAAAGTAAATCATACAGTTACTATTAGACCAATAAGTCTACTCCTAAGTACTTACCCCAAAGAAATAAAAACATATGTCAATGCAAAAACTTGTTCATGAGAGTTCATAGGTGCATTATTCATAATAGTCAACAGTGGAAACTCAAATATCCATCAGTTGACAAATGGATAAATTTGTATTAGTCTATCTACACATAAGATAAATTTTTATTATTCTATTTACATTCTATTTTATTTACATTCTATTTACATTCTATTACATTCTATTTTAAATTCAAACTGAACCCAAACCCTCTAAATTTTAACATACTGAACCCATAATCAGAAACCAAACCCAATTTTTCATGGGCTTAAAACCCTGCAATCTAATTCAAGAACATTTTTCTCAATTCCAAAAGATCCCCATATCCATTCAGCATTCAGCATCTATTCTTCTTACCCTAAAACAGTCCCTGGCAACCACTAGTTCTCTTTGTTTCCATAGATTTAGCTATTCTCGGTATTTCATATAAATGGGATTACACAATATACGACCATTGTGCCTGACTTCTTTCATTTAGCATAAGTATTTTTAAAGTCCATCTATGTTGTACATGGATCAGTACTTTATTCTTTTGTATTGCTGAATAATACCCCATTATATGTGTTACTTGACAACTGTGAAAACTGAAGTAGAGTAATAGCAAGTGAAAGGCAAGCCAAAAGAGAAAAGACTGCTCTTTTGGCTTTGTATTCTTCCCATATCTCTTATATTTAGGCTAAAGGTGAGTTAGGACAGAAGGGGAGACAATGAGATGGCACTAGATGGCAATGGGAT
>VMDO01014037.1:0-56027 GCA_007922755.1 Pedetes capensis | reverse complement strand
TATAGAGCTTTTCCATCATCTCTTTCCACATATGTAGTCAATTTGATTCCTGTATGTTCCATCTGGTGAAGTCTATGTGTATAGTCTCCGTTTATGATGTTGCAAAAATGTATTTGTAATGAAAAGGTCATTGGTCTGACAAAATTCTATCATGCGATCTCCAGCTTCATTTCTGTCACCAAGACCATATTTTCCAACTACTGAGCCTTCTTGTTTGTTTCCAACCTTTGCATTCCAGTCACCAGTGATTATCAGTATGTCTTGATTGCATGTTTGATCTATTTCAGATTGCAGAAGCTGGTAGAAGTCTTCCCTTTCTTCTTTTGTGGCCTTAGTGGTAGGTGCATAAATTTGAATAATAGTCATATTAACTGGCCTTCCTTGTAGGCGTATGGATATTATTCTATCACTGACAACATTGTATTTCAGGACAGATCTTGAAATGTCTTTTTTGATGATGAATGCAACCCCATTTCTCTTTAGTTTATCATTCCCAGCACGGTAGACCATATGATTATCTGACTCAAAATGGCCCATGTCGGTCCATTTTAGCTCACTGATGCCTAGAATGTCAGTGTTTATGTGCTCCATTTCTCTTTTAACTATTTCCAATTTTCCTAGATTTCTCCTACGTACATTCCATGTTCCAATTATTAATGAATATTTACAGTTGTTTCTCCTCATTTTGAGTCATGCCACATCAGCAAATGGAGGTTCCTGGGGCTTTACTCCATTTCTGTCATCACAGTAGACTCTACTTTGAGGAGGCAACTCTTCCCCAGTAGTCTTTTGAATGCCTTCCAACCTGGGGGGCTCATTTTCAGGCACTATATCTGACAGTGTTTCTTTGCTATTCATAGGGTTTTCAATAGCTAGTTGTTTGGGGAGTGTTTTGCTGCTGCCTCCTCCCTAGTCTATCTTAGTCTGGAAGCTCAGCTGAAACCTGTCCACCATGGGTAACCCTGCTGGTATCTGAGATACCAGTGGCATACCTTTCAGCCTCATTGTAACACACAAGCCCCTACAGTGCAGCAAACTGACAGACGTGTGGGAGAGTCACACTTGGTCATTATTTATAATCATTTTAATATGTTATTGAATTTGGTATGCCAGTATTTTCTTGAGGATTATTTTTGCTTCATCAGGGATATTGGCCTATAATTTTTTTTCTTGTATTGTCCTTATCTGACTTTGGCATCAGGGTAATGTCAGCCTTGTAAAGTGACTTGGGAAGGGTTCCCTCTTCTTTAATTTTTCAGAAGAGTCTGAGAAAGATTAATTCATTTGTAGATGTTTGGTAGAGTTCAGCTGTGAAGACATCAGGTCCTAGGCTTTTCATGGATGACAGATTTTTGTTGTTGTTGTTGTTACTGATTCAATATCCTCACTTATTATTGGTCTGTTTTCTGATTCTCTAGTTTTTAAGGATTCAATGTTGGTAAGCTGTATACTCCTTGAAATTTATCCATTTTTTCTGGGTTGCCCAACTTGTTGGTGTTTTGTTCCTAGCAGTTTCTTAGGATTCTCTGCATTTCTGTGGTATCAGTTTTAGTGTTTTCTCTTTCATTTGTTTTTCTTAGTCTAACTAAAGGTTTGTCGATTGTATTTGTCTTCTCAGAATACTCATCACTGATTTCTTTCTATTGTTTTTCTAGTCTTTATTTCATTTATGTCTATTCTGATCATTATTTCCTTCCATCTACTAATTTGGGACTTGGTTTGCTCTTTTTACACTTCCTTCAGCTGTATTATTAGGTTGTTTATTTGAGATTTTTTTTCTTCTTTTTAAATGTAAGCTTTAATCCCTATAAAATTCTTTTTTAGCACTGGTTTGGCTGCATCCTAAGTTTGGGTACACTGTGTTTCCATTTTCATCTTTCTTCAGATATTTTAAAATTTCCCTTTGACTTCTTTGACTTATTGGTTGCTCAGGTGAATGCTATGTAATTGCCACATAATTTGTGAATTTTCCCAGTTTTTAATTTCTTCCTGTTGACTTTTAGTTTCATGCCATTGTGGTTGGTAATGATAGTTGACATGATTTTAGTCTTTTTAAATTTAAGACTTGTTTATCATCTAATGTGATCTACCATGGAGAATGTTTCATGTGTCTGGTATGTTCTGATGCTATTTGATGGAATGCCAGGTCCATTTGGTCTCATTCAAGTACAATATTTCCTTATTGATATTCTGTCTAAATGACCTCTCTCACTGAAAGTGGAATATTGAAGTCCCCTGCTAGTATATTGTTATTTTTCCCTTTGGATTTGTTACTATTTGCTTCATATGTTTAGGTATTCCAATGTTGTATGTATGTACATTTACAATTGTTACAGCCTCTTGATAAATTGATTCTGTCTCTTCTTAGTTTTTGACTTAAAGACTATGTTTAGTCATTCAGTGTCTCTTTGTTTTTAATTTGTGAACTTTATCCATTTACATTTAAAGTAATTATCATAGGTTAAGAGTTATTATTGCCATTTTGTTAATTATTTTCTAGTTGTTTTGCAGACCCCTCTTGTTTTCTTTCTGATTTGATGATTTTCTGTAGTAATATGCTTTGATCTCTTTCTATTTATCTTTTGTGTGCCTCATCTGGGTGTTTGCTTTGTGATTACCATGAGATATACGTAAGACATCCTATAGTTGTACCACTCTATTTTAAGCTAACAACTCAACTTCAATATACATTAAAGTTTTGTAGTTTTACTCTCCTCCACTGTATGTTTTATAAGTTTTTATACTGTGTATACATTAACAAGTTTTTAAAATTATGCTCATTCTTAATACTTTTGTCTTTCAACCTTTAAAATAAATTTGTAAGTATGATATACATACCATCATTGTAGAATTTCAGTATTCTAACATTATGTCCTTTAACAATGAGCTTTATACTTTCATATGTTTTAATATTATTAATTAGAAGCCTTTTGTTTTAACTTGAAGGATTTCTCTTGGCATTTTTTGCAAGACAGTTCTAGTGGTAATGAACTTCTGCTTTTGTTTGTCTAGAAAAGTCTTTCTCTCATTCCTGAAGCACACCTTTGTCAGATAACATAGTCTTGGTTGGCAAGATTTCTTTTTTATTTGTGTTGTCATTTTGAATATATCATCCCATTATCTCCTGGTTTCTGACAAAGAATCCAGATAATCTCATTGAGGATCCTATGTATGTGACTTTCTTTTCAAAGATTTGGGAATTTTTTTAGCCATAATGTCTTTAGGTATTCTACCACTTTCTTTCCTATCCATCTAAATACCTCATAATGCAAATGCTAACTCTCTTGATGGTATTTCATAAATCCTATCAGCTTTCCCTATATCTTTTCATTATTTTTTCCTCTCTTTCTACTGATTGGACAATTTTATATGAATTATGAGTTTGCTTATGTTTTCTTTTTCTTGATTGAGTCTGAGGTTGACACTCTCTGTTAAAAATTTCAGTTCAGTCATTGAATTCTTCAGCTCCCAAATTTCTTCTTTTTCATATTCTCTATGTCCTTGTTAAACTTCTTATTTTGTTCTTGTGTTATTTTTCTGACTTAGTGAAATTGTTTATCTGTGTTTTCTTTTAGCTCACTGAGCTTATTTTGAACAATCACTTTCAATTCTTTGTCGGGGAATTTGTAGCTTTCCTGTTCACTGGGGTTAGTTACTAATAGTTTATTGTGTTCCTCTGGTGGTGCCATGTTTCCCTGATCCTTCTTGATCTTTATAGTCTTGTACAGGTGTCTGAGCATATAAAGAATCAGTCACCTTTTCTAGACTGCAGCGACTGACTTCAGTAAGGAAAGACTTTCACTTGTATAGGCTGAAGGGGAATACTAGAAAGCACTGCGGCACTATGCTTAATGCCTAGTTTGTGGTGGCTCCAGATATGAAAGGAGGGACACAATGTCTCATTGGTTCAGGAAGTTAGGCTCTGCAACATCAGCAATATGTGATCCTTAGTGTGGCAAGGGCTGTGGAAGGTCTGTGGTGGTTAAAAGGAGTCCTCAGTGGTATCCCTAGGTACGGTAACACAGGACTGGTGCAGTGGGGGCTGAGGGCATTGGTGTGCATGTTTCTGGCTGCAGGCATGCAGACAGTGGCAAGGGCTGGGGAAGGACCACTAGTGGTGTATACACTGCATCTACAGGACTCAAGTCTGCAATGTGCACATTTATACTTGGACAGGTGCAGACACTCATTTGGTATATGGGGGCCAGCAACAGGGATTTGCCTGTATATATATAGTTGTGGGCTTCAAGCTGGCAGTGTGGATGCATGCAGATGCAGGGACTAGCTGGGAGTGCAAGCATGGGTATGGGCAAATGATGGGATGGTTTTGATGACTATATGCATGTGTCACATGACAGAGGCTGAAGCTGGTTGTATGCATGCATGTAACTATAAGCTGTGAATATATGATCCACTGGATGTCCATGATGGGGCTTGGTGGCTCCATATGCATGTACAGCTGGAGGGATCTATGTGCATATGCATGGCTGAGGTAGCCAACTATGGACGTAAGCATAACAGTGGGGGCTGGTGGTGGGAGTCAGGGCTGGCAAGCACTGACATGATAGCACCATCCAGCTGCATGCATTTGCTTGGCCATGAGATCTGGTAATAAGAGTATGGACTAGCTGCTCAGGGTCACATATCTAAGATTAGCCAGAGGTGCACAGGTTGTGGTGAGGGCTCTGTTTGCAATGGACACATAGGCTACTTGTTGAAATGCTTAGTGGCTGTGCTGGTCCCTGGATTGGGAGCCTATGGTGGCAGCAAATGGGCAACTCTGGAAGAGAGGGGGAAGACAGGTAGTGGCTCAAGCACTTACACATTGCAAAAGTGAAAAGCTATGAGGTTCTTAGTTGTGAAAGCTGAGAGGGTCTGCTGCAGCTGTGCTGATGTTGCTTTCTCTGTGATGGAAGCTGCTGGGGTCCTCTGCAGAGCAAGCTCCACAGTGAGGAGCACTGTGGGGTCCTGGACAATAAAAGCTATAAGGGTTTGCAATAGCCACAAGGGCTGTTGAAGTCTCAGTGGAGAAGGCTGCTAGGATCCCAGATAGAGTAGAGCACTGGGGACCATGGTGGCTTCCATCAAGTGGTTGATAGAAATAGCCCCTGCCCGTTTAATTTGTTCCCAGCTGCTCCAGATGTCTGAGCCATGCTGGTCTCCTCAGTGATCTGGGAGGAATGACGCTGAAATGGGTCATATGGGGAGTGTCCTGGAAGGCTGGGGAAGCTGGTTGTTCACCCTCTTTCCTTTTCTCTGTGAGGGGAAATTGCATGCTAGGGAGTTTCCTTTCTAGGCTAAGCACTGCCTGGCTGGGGATTGGGGATGCAGATAAAATGAAACTGTTCTTCCTATCCTTTTTTTTTCTTTTGGTGTAGTTATTCTCAACTTTTCTTTCCCTGTGTTTTTGTATCTTCTTAATTGGACTTCTGAGCTCTCCTAAACTAGCTATTTTCATTCGTGGGGAGCTGTCCATTTGTTCTTTGTGGTGGGAATAAAGGCTGAGAACACCCATTTTACCATCTCACTGATGTCACTCCACACTTTATGAACTTTTAAACGCCACTGCCATGAATCCATGTTAGTTATCATGGAGGAAGAATGATTTGGTGGGAAGGCCTGGGGGCCAAACACTCAGGACTCTGGGGTTCCAATCCCAACTATACCACCAGGGTGATAAGGTATTAGGCCAGTTCTTCATGCTTTACTACCACTTCCCACTTGTCCAATGGAAATAGGGACCCAGCTCTGCTTATCTCCAATAGACTGGCCCTGTGCGAACAGATTGGGGCCTATGTGCCATCTGAAATGAATTCAGAACTTCCCAAAGTGGCAGTGATGTCTCAATTCATAGTTACATGCTCATAAGTTTGGCCCAGAAGTCTGTGTTGTTGTTGTTAGGTGCCATCAAGTCGGTGTCCAACTCATAGTGACCCTACATACAACATGTGAAATACTATTGTCAGTGCTTCTCTACTATTCATAGGGTTTTCAATGGTAGATTGTTTTTTGTGAGCAGGTTGCCAGGTCTTTCTCCCAAGCCTACAGCACCTAGTGTTCCCAGGCAGTCTCCCATCCAAGTACTACCAGGCTTGACCCCCCTTATCTTCCAAGATCTGATGGGATTGGATGTTACAGTGGTACGGCCGGAGGCAGAAGTCCATGGGGAGTGAATAAACCTCATGTCCCAATAACACAGGCAAATATCTAATAATCACAGCACCATTACTGAGCACTCCTTTGATAACAAGAACTCTGAAATATTATTCCCTCCACCTCCTCTCTGTGAGGCCTCACAATCCTACGAAGAGGCAGGCTGTTATTGCCAGGATTTCGCAGGGAGGGAGGCTGGTGGCCTGCAGTTGGGAGAGATTGAATCTCTAGTTAAAGGCAGGTCAGTCTGACCCTATAAGATATTCTTTGTTCTCCCTGCTGCTTTCTCTCCCTTCTTCTCCCCATAAGCAAAGAGCCTGGAAAGTTGGAAAGACCAGGAGCCATGTACCTAAATCCATGGGGTGAATGGTATGAGAAACTCAGGCCTCATGGGAGGACCCCACACTCAGAAGCATTTTCCCTGATATGCATGTCTGCAAAGAACTTCTTCAAGAAACCAAGAAGGTCATTTAGAGATGTGATGGCTAAGAGCCAACCAGGAAGTTCATTGAAATGGAAGCTGCTTCTATGTCTGCCCCTAGGTCCTCCCTTCATTACTTCGAGAAGCGCTGTTGTAAACTGCTGTCGGGGGCCCATGCTCCCGGGGACTGCCCCCTCTCTTTCTTATCTTATGCTGTAAACCAAAGTTAGAGTCAGAGGCCTGGCAAAGGCCCATTACTCACTTTTAATGAGACAGCCAGGGAAATAAATTGGCATATGTTAGCGAAATGGCTCATCAAGGTGAGTAATTATCTTCATGACTGGGGCAGTTTACTCTCAGATGAAAGAATTTACATCTCATCTCTTGCAGGACTCCAATTCTCCAGAAAAAGAGCAGGAAGCCAAGGGGGCTTGACTACTGATCCTAGATAACTCCACTTACCTGGGCTTGCTATTCACCATGCCCTCATCATGCCCCACATTCCAAAACTTTCTTGGGGATGGAAGGCACAGTGGATCACAGGGAAATAGGACCCAGAGGAGAAAAGCATAAAGCTGTTGTTTTATATTTTGTAAAGTGGGGTGTGTGCGTGCGTGCATGCACGTGTATGCATGTTGGGGGTAGGCAGGTTAGATGTTTCACAAGGCCTGCAGTAGAAGAAGCTATCAGGGAGTCATTCTGGCAGGATCTACTACTTAAAATTATCTTCTTTTTAGTCCTGAACCAAACATTAATTAAAGTCCAGTATTTCCTCCTTTTCTTTCTTGTGCACTGATCTTGCCCACTGAACAATTAGCATCTAGTGATAACCAGGTGTGCAATTGTCATTCTCTTGTCTTTTAACTTTTTGTAGGGAACTAGCTCATTATTATATTTTCTCTTAGGAATATTAATTTGTCTTCCAAGACAGATCATAAGCTTCTTGAGGTGGAGATGAAGGTGTGTCTCTGGCGTCCATCCTTTGTGGAATCTGCCATGGTTCTCAGGATGCAGGTTATGTTACATAGCAAGTTTCTCCCTGGCCTCAATATAGAGAAGCATTCCAAAGACTTACAAGCAGGTAACTGGTGGGTTTTCCCTGCAGACATTGGCTATCAAGAGATTCAGAGCTAATTTGTTGTTTAACTCTGGTTCATGGCAGGCTTTGTGCCTTAGTTTCACCCTTGATACACCAAAATTTGACTTTTCTTTTCTTTTTTTGTGGTACTGGGGGTTGAACCCAGGACCTCGTGCTTGCATGCTTTGTAAGTGCTATGCCACTGAGCTGCACCTCCAACCCATTTTTTTTTCTTTTTGAGACAGAGTTTCGCTAAATTATGCGGACTGCCTCTGGTTTTGAACTTATGATCCTCTTGCTTCTGTCTCTTGAATTGCTGGGATTAAAGGCATGCACCCCCGCACCCAGCCTGATATTTTTTTAACTAGGTAATAAGCTTCATGTTGGCAGGTCCTGTCTGTTTTGAATTGTACTGTATCTCCAATCCAAGTCCAGCACCAAGCCTAGTGCTCAGTACATAATTGAGTCCATGAACTGCAGATCATGCAACTTTTGCATTTTTGTGTGGTATTTAAATGTGACTTGACACAAAGTGAAGCTAATATACAGATATGCACACACTCACAGTAACAATTAATAATATATTTGGCAAACATTACCATTTGATTATAATCAAAGTATGGAAAATTATAGTCAAAGTGGATTGAGTTGACTGGGCCTCTGGCTATAGTGTTTACACTATGAAATTAATATTAATGATGATGGAGAAATATCCAAATGGCTTCATGGAACCATTTTTAGTTCAGTTTGGTCTGGGATAAAGATTCTCACTAGGGTGGAAATTCTCAAAATAGACATTGGCCCAGAGCTTTAAAAATCCCTGATTGTATCTATGGCTTAGAAAATGGTTTGAAATCTCTATCTTCCCTGTTCTCTTTATCTGAGATTAGGAGGCAGGTTGCTGTGGCTCATGTGACAACTTGTCATATAGGAAAGAGATCCATATATGGCCAAGCTGATGGCATGGTTCACATCTGGTTAATAACTCAAAAATTCTACCAGGAAACCAACTCTCTTCAGTATCCAAATGTGTGGCATTTTGAGTTCTATAGAGTGTGTTCAATGAGGAGAATTCTGAGGTTTCCTGGGAGCATTTTAGACCTAGCAGCAATGCTAATCATGTATGGGTGATTTCCTCAAATGCAGCTCTGCGGCATGGATCCTAGATCAAGGGTCTCAAGGGAGGCATCATTGCCAAGTACATTCAGAGTCCCCACTTGGCCTTCAGAGTGAGATGGCACATTCGTTTCCCTGACCCAGGTGGGTTCCTCTCAAGACACTCACCATTTCTGTCGATGGCAAAAGGGACTTCTGTTGTGACAATTTCATAGTTGCAGATCTGACTGTACTGGGGGGAACAGTCCTCGTCGATGGCCTCCACCTGCAGGATGCTATCATAGATCTTGCCCTCTGTGACGATGGCCTTGTAGGCTGGCTCTTTGAAGGTGGGAGCAAACTCATTGACATCCTTCACCTGGATATGGACCACGGCCCTGGACCACACAGCACAAAGAAGAGACAGTGGTAAAGAAGGAATCATGTCATCCTCTTCTGTGTCCCAGGACTACTGACTCAGCCCAAGGCCAAGTGTGTGGAGAAACCTCAAGCCAGTTAGGGCAGCTGTTGCCTGAATATTCTACTCTCCCTCCACCAGTGACCATCTACCTGTCTGTTAGGCAGGACCTGTTACAAAATGGCACCTTCCTGTAAGGTGGTGCCTTCTTCTACCCATTATGCCCCAGGTCTCAAAAAGCTGCCAAAAACTGCACGCCAAAACTTAACTCAACATCTGCTTCATTGCAGCAACTTATGACTACTTCCCTATCCCTGTTCCCACCTATCAGAACCCTCTGATATCAGAATACCTGCTTCCTACCTATCCCAATGTGACAAAGCAATCACCCCATCCCCCTCCACCTGGAGCCCATAAAAGCCTTGCCCCTTCCTGTCTCAGCTGCTATTTTCTCCTTTGCTAGAGACAGTCCTGGCAGCTTCTTCAAAATAAAAGTCTGCTGGAATTTATGGGTTGTTTGACCTCTTACCTGACACTGTGCTCACCCCAATGCTCTGAGTGAATCCACCCCAGACTCATCCCTGTTTTTTGTCCTTCCTGATGCCCACCTTTAGGAAACGTTTCCCCTCATCTTCTCCCTTTGCCCTATTCCTGCCATCTAGTCTCTCACTCCTCCATTCAGCACGAGTTTAACTTCTTACTCTGTGTTAGACTGAGGGAAATTCTATTAGGGAGAAAACAGAGGTGATAGGCACTGTGACAAGACACACAGGTCATTTCAGAAACCCAGGGAAAGGTCCTGATTGGGTCTGCAGACAGGGACCAGCTTAGGAAATGCTTCCTGGAAAAAGTGAGCTCTGAACTCAGCCCTGATGGTGGCCAGGATTTTTTTCAGGGGAGAAAAGTGGGTGGAACATTCCCTGAGAAGACAACAGCCTGTGCAAATGCCTGCAGGGACAGGGGAGCAGCTGCACAGGGCAGAGGCTCCTGGTGGCCAGCACATATCTAAAGAGCAGCATGTGAGTGGAGTGAATGGAGGTGGCAGGTGGGCCAGGCTGGAAGGATGTGTCCAGGGTGGTCTGGCGGGCCACTCACTTGTGTGACTTCTTCCAGGCCATCTCCTGGGGCCCAGAGCCACAGTCGTAGGCCTGGATGATGAACGTGTACTCCTTCTGCAGCTCACAGTCAATGGGACTCTTGGCACGGAGCCGGCCCTCTCCAGAGGTCTTGTTGAGCACCACGGCCTCAAAGGGCAGCTCCTGGCCGTGGATCTTGAATGCGCAGATTTCCCCTGTAGAAGGACGGTGATGGTGAGTGGGGATGCTGGCAATGGGCAGCCTGAAGACAGTGCCAATTGGGCCAGATTCACAGGCCTCAAACCTCCATGCCATTTCCTCCTCACACTTAGAATTCTCAGACTGGAGGTGCCCATCTCCAGAGATCTGGACCAACACACTCATTTCATGGAGAGCAAAATGGCAATGCTTCACGCCTGCAAACAGCCCCTGTCAGGTGCAACCTGGTGGGACAGAGCTGAGTGGACAGGCAGGGGAGCTGGTTGACTTGCCCAGCTGTCCCAGCACATTCCCCACTTGCTCTGTGTACTGCCTGAGATCAAGGAATTTGTGTACAGTCAAAAGACAAATGAAGCTGGGTGCAGTGGCACATGCCCTATAATCCCAGCGGCTTGGGAGGCAGAGGTAGAAGGATGGCAAGTTTGAGACCAGAGGCAGTCTGCATAATTTAGCAAGATCCTGTCTCAATAAGTAAAAAAATGGGCTGGGGGTACAGCCTGTAGCCAACTGCAGGACCTGGAAGTGTGTCGTACAAGCCAGCAGTGTTAGCATCACCTGGAGTGTGTCAGAAACACAACATCCTGGGGCCCCAGACCTCCTGAATCAGCATCTGCATTTTAACAGGATCCCCCAGGACTCATCTCCTCGCTAAAATATAGGTGCTTTGCTCTTCTCTGCTTTCCTCCTAGTTAACATAAACCACATCATTGTAGCCAAATTCCCTCCACCCCCTACACTTCTCCATTATGTCTCTCCACCCACACCTTCCCAGTGGGAACAGGGGAACCTCTCCTAGTAGCAATTTTCTCTCTTGAAACAATAGGGGGTGAATCTCTGTGAGTTCAAGATTCCCTGTGGATCTTAGAAGCTAACTTCTTAAAGAGCTGAAAGTATTCTGAAATTAATTCCTTTGGCCCCTTCATCTGGGTTCATGCTTAATATAACTATTTCTCTGCACTAAAATGATAAGCCCCTGAGAATCTCTCTTCTCCATTGATGGATATTTATTTCTTGAACTCTGACTGCAAGAGAGTCCTGTAGTAAATGTCTTCCAATGTGCTGGAAATTTGAGACAGGTTCTGTTCCTGGATTGAGACAGTAGACAGACTTGTTATGGAGATAATGAACAGGTGTCCAGAGAGGTCATTCATAGTGTGGAGGGGTATGTGAGCACTGTGAGATATGGGCAGAAGAAAGGGCAGAGATGGGTTATTGGGGAGTAAACAGTCTTAGAGCTGGGAGACCTGGATTCAAATTCCTTGCTAATGAACGGACAGGCTTAAGTCAAATTATCTTCCTTTTCTTGGTCTCCACTGTGTCATCTATAAGATGGTCCAGGAGATGGGGTTGGGCAGAAGAAGAGCTGCACTGAGATGCCTTGAATTTGGTCTGACATTTCCCCAACTACACTGCCTGGATCAGGGAGGGCCAAGAGAGGTGCCTAGTGTGCACCTTAGGAAACCTTGCTCTTAACGGTGACCCAGGCATCTGCTTGCCTCACCCTATCCCAGGCATATATAAGAGCTGACACTGTGAAGAGATGGGATAACATCACTGCAGGCTTGCTCTGGGCACCAAGTTTTGTGTCTCTATCTAGGTGATCTCATTTGACCTTCACAACCAACCTGTAGGGCAGTTGTTTTATACAAACTAAGCTGGCACCTAACAACAATACAAATTAGAAGGAGGAGGAGGAGAAGGAGGATCAAGAAGGTCATTTATTTGCTCAAGGTTACAGAGCTAAATTTGGGTATTAGACCCAGGTGTGGCTGACTCCTAAATCCTTACACTTTGCCCTCCACCACTCTATCTCCTATAGCCCCATGACGTCAGGGATTCCTCTGGGAGGGATCCTTATTTCAATTCAAGTCTTACCCAGGAGACTTTACACATAGGAAGCATGGTCTGACCTCTCACTAACAATGTTCTCTAAGATGGCCAGTCAATGCCAGTCTTTGATCTTCAACTTCATTATGAACATTCCATTTTTACTATCTTGCCTCCTGGCCATTTCTCAAATGTCATTGGAAAATAATGGATAAGACAGACCAGTTATGGACTAGGTTCTAACAAGAGCACTGGTTCCCATTAGATGCTGTTGCTCAGGATCCCTGGCCATTTCAGTTCTGCTTATTCCGACAAAGCTAGTTCTGCAGACTTCAGGGCAAAACATGTTTTGTGGGATCCTCAAGTTTAATTTCGGTTCTGAATTAGCTGAGGTTGAATGGATGAACCTCTACAGTGCCTGCCTTGTGATTCTATCTCAAGATCAGTGCCAGTGGGAGAATACTACCAATGTACCTGGACTGGTTCTGAGGCATTCTCTGGAGTACCCAACCACTGCCATGATTATAAGGCTAATCAGACCATTTCTCTTTGAAGAACCAAGTGAAGCCTAAAATAGATGAGTGTAATTTTCTGTTGGAAAACCTGATCACAACCAAAGTAGTTCTCAAGACTCAGTAATTCTTAACAAGAGAAAGGAGAGGAGGGAAGGAGTGGAGAAAGAGGAGGGGAGACCTAAGGGGAGGGCAAGATCAGATAAACTTCAGAGTCACATATTTCCATCTAACTTAGCTCCATTCAGTTCACTAGAACTAATGTTTTTCAGGGCACCATGGTGGACACCTGTAATTCTAGCACTTTAGGCCCTTCTAGGCTACATCATGAGACTCTGTCAATAAACAAACAATAAAAAATCCAAAACAACAAAACCTGACATTTTTGAGTACCAACTTTTATGGTTTGGATATGAAGTGCCACTCAAAGACCTGCGTATTTTAAGGCTCAGTCCCCTGTGCAGCAACGCTTGGAGGTGGGGACTTGAGAGGTGATTTGATTATGAGGGCTCCAACCTCACCCTGGCATCCATTCCCTCCGATCTTGGAAGCTAAGCAGCATCGGGCCTTGTTAGTCCTTGGATAGGAGAGTGCCTGGGAATACCAGGTGCTGCAGGCCAGGGAGAAGGACCTGGCAACCCACTGCCAAAACAACCTGCCACTGAAAACCTTATGGATAGCAGAGAAGCACTGACATAGTGCCGGGCATAGCACAGTGTCCAAGAGTGTTCTGTTCTGTTGTACATAGGGTCGCTGTGAGTCAGAACAACTCAATGGCACCTAACAACAACAACAGCCTCATCAATGGATTAACCCACAGACGAGTTCTTAGCTGAATGGCCTATGAGGAAGTAAGGGTTCCTTGGAGGAGGTAGGTCACTGAGGAGCAGGTCTTTGAAGGGTATACTTACTTACTTACTTTCTCTCTCTCTCTCTGCCTCTGCACACCCAGCTGCCATTTGCTGAGCACTTTTGCTGTACCAGGTACTACCAGCCATGACGATTGACTTCACTACCCAAAACAACGGCACCAAGCGACCATGGACTGAAACCTCTGAAATCATGAACCAAAATAAACCTTTCCTTCTTTAAGCCATTCTCTCAGTCACTTTGTCACAGTGATGGAAAGCTGACTCACACACCGGCTAAGTCCTAGGTACTGTACTGGGATTGGAGTAGCCAAGATCAATGACCAGAGTACTTTAAAATATCAAGATTCTGTATTCTCCAGCACTCCTTCCCTAGTAGAAAAGGCAGACAGGCAAACAAGGGCAGAGCAGGGCTCACTTGTTTTTCAGCGGCTCAAATGGAGACAGAAGGTGGTCTCTTTTGAACAAGGTCTAGAATTCATGTTATTCTCACTTATTGTACTTCTTCACCTGATACATGTGTTTCTGTTCACTCATGAAATATTTATTAGCAGTGAGGTACCAGGCACCAGGGAAGCAGTGACAAACCAATGCAGACCCATTCTTGGCCCACTGCTGCTGGAGTCCAGTAGGGGAGGGAATCACGCAGTCAAATAGCCACATGCGGAAGGGAACAGTGGTGACAGTGACACATGTGCTGATGGGGAGCTGCATGGTGCTGGGAGACTGAGGACCTGACAGCCATAAAGAGCCCCTTGCTCACAAGGGCTCTGAGCTTGGTTTAAATCTCTGCTGTCTCTGTCTTGAAATTCTTAATGTTGTTCATTTTATCTTGTCTTTTGTGGCTGTGAATGAGGTTGTAAGGGACAATGGAGCATGTCATAGGCAGAGGGGATGAGTGCAATATCCATGCCCACTGTCTTGCTGCTGTAGCTTCAGGATGCTCCTGGGGACAGCATTCTGGTGGACTCATAACACATGGAGTTCAGCAGGACCCGGAACAAGAACAAGTAAGCATGCTTTGTCTTTGACTAGGTAAGAGGTTGGCAGCCCCAAAGAGCTGTGCTTTCAGAGTGAACCAGAATTGTTTTGCATACAGAAAGAAGGCAGCTGTGATAGAAGAAATGTGATCTAACTTAGCTCAACTCAGTTCAACAGAACTAACGCTTTTGCAAGGCACGGTGGTGCACACCTGTAATTCCAGCACAGAAATAGGATCACTGTTATATTTTTCCTTTCTCATTTACTTCCCCTTTTCAGCTAACCACTTATGCTAAATATGATGGCCAAGAAGGAAAGGAGAAGACAGTCCATAGCTCCTTTTCTTTTCTTATAGTTCTCAGTATCTGAAAGCCAAAGGTAGAAAGTGGTGGTAGAATGCATGCATACCCAGAAGTGAAATAAAAACAGTTGAGTGTTTTATGTACCACTTATATGAATAAGAATTAAATATACTTTCATACATGAAATATGCAACACAAATTCTCTAATTTTGGTGATGCCGCCCACCAGTTAAATGTTTATGTTGTTGCTGTTGTTGGTAGGAGCCATCGAGTCAGGGCTGACTCATAGAGACCCTATGTACAGCAGAATGAGACACTACCTGATTTTGTGCCATGCATATCATTTTTTTTATGTTTAAGCCCATTGTTGCAGCCACTGTGTCAATCCATCTAGTTGAGGATCTTTCTTTTTCTTGTTGACCTGCCACTTTCCCAAACAGGTTGTCTTTCTCCAGGGATTGGTCCCTGCTGACAACATGTCAAAAATATGTAAGATACAGTCCAGCCATCCTTGCTTCTAAGGAGTACTCTGGTTGCACTTCTTCCAAGGACAGATTTGTTGGCTCTTTTAGCAGACCATGGTATATTCAGTATTCGTCTCCAGCACCATAATTCAAAAACCTCCATTCTCCTCCTGTCTTTGTTATTCAACATCCAGCTTTCACAAGCATGTGATGCCACTGGAAATACTTTAGTGTGAGTCTGGCACACATTCCTCTTCAATGTGACATATTTAAAGCCTACATTGCAGAATAGAAAGACACATGTAAAATTCAGGCTAACAATCTTTTAATTTTTAGAACTATGTCAAATAGGAAATGTAAAACGCCACAAGTTGAGAGAGAAGAAAGTGGAAGAAGGGTCCTGGGGTAGAGTCATAGGAAGAAGGATATTTGAAATTGCAGTTGTCAGCATCAGTGAATGACCCATTGTGCTGTCTTGATCTTCTGTGAGGACTGTCATTAGAATTTGTTATTAGTAATAAAACACTGCAGTGGGAAGATGATGTACTTTAAAAAATAAGACCTAATGGTCTCCCGGATAAAACTATCCCTATTAAAATCTGGCATTCCAACATGCTTTCCTGGGTGACAGCTGGTGTGCCAGGAATTGTGTGTGGCTCACTAAGCCGAGCCTGTGTATCAATCAGGCCAGCAGTGGGCTGAGTGGGGAAATGAAGCCATGGGGTCACTGGGTGCTGTCTCTTCTCCCTGTGGTGTAAGGTGGCTGACCTCAGCTTTGCCAAGCACCCCTTTGAGGGCCAGAGCAGAAGGCGCCCCTGCAATGCCAGGGTGGGGGCCATGAATCCCACTCCTCAGGCCCCAGCCTGTGTCTCCTCTCAATGACCCTCTCCTCAGCTGTAACACACCTCCTCGGATGCCAGCACAACTGGCATGGCTGTCTCTTAGATGTCACATAAATTTCCAGGGCAAATTTCTTTACACTGATGTTCAGGGTACATTTTGCTCCTGCCTGTGAATAACCTTGAACAGACTGTGTTGATTCCATTTTTCAGATGAGGAAACTGAATCTCAGAGCAACTGAGTGGCTCATTGAAGGTCACCCTAACAGGAAGCAGCAGATGGAGGACTGAAATCTAGACCTTTGAATCTCAACCTAGAACCTTCTTAGTTTTTCCATGCTGCTTAGCACTGGGTTATTGTGATGTTCCAGGACAGGACAGTGATTCTCAAAGTGCATTCTGTGGATTCTTGGGTCCTAAGACCCTTTCTAGGGGGGCCAAAAGTCAGGATGACCATCATATTAATACTATGATATTATTAGACTTTTTTTCTGTGTTGACATTTGCACCAATGATAGAAAAACAATGGGGAATGTAAGTGCTGGTGATTTAGTAGCACTTGGCTGTATTCTTCATCACAGCATTTGCATTGTTTTTTTATTAGGTGCCATGGAGTCAGATCTGACTCATAGCGACCCCATGTACAACAGAATGAAATACTCCCTGATACTGTGCCATGCACATAATCTTTCTATATTGAGCCCTCTGTTGAAGCCACTATGCTTCTTCTCATTGTGAGTCGTGCCACATCAGGAAAAGAGGTCCCAGGGGCTTTCCTCCTTTCCCATCATTAAGGTCGACTCTACTTTTGAGGAGGCAACTCTTTCCCAGTTGTTTCTGGAATGCCTTCCAGTCTAGGAGGCTCATTTTCTGGCACTCTATTTGACAATGCTTCTCTGTTATTCATATGGTTTTCAATGGCTAATTGCTTTGGGAATAGGCTGCTTGGTCCTTCTTCTTCCTCTTAGTCTGGAAGCTCAGCTGAAATCTGCTCATAATGGGTGGCTCTGCTGTTATCTGAAGTACAGGTAGTATAGCTTCCAGCTTCACAACAAATTCATAATGTAACTAAAAGCCAATTTTACTTAAGAATGACTTTAATGATGCAGTAAATAGTATCAATAGATTTATTAAATCTCTACCCTTGAGTTCATAATATTTTATTTTTTTATTGTTGTTGTTGTTTTCAGATAAGGCAGGCTGGCCCTGAACTCCTCCTGCTTCAGCCTCCTGAATGCTGGGATTACAGGCATGTACTTGCCACCATACCCAACTGATTTCTTTTCACAATTGTATGTGACAAAATGGGAAGTACACGGGAAGCAGCTCAGTATAGGGAAGTGTGCTGGGGTATCTCCAGGAAAGACTTTGTGTGAGATAAGTTTGTTATGGGCTAACCTAGGAACTTTCCTCATGAAGTGCTATTATTTTTTCTTGAAAGATTGACAAGCTATGTTTACTCAAACTTGAGTGTGTGTCAGGCATTTTTGAAGTAAGCCTGTCACTTGATGGAAAAGAACTGATAGTATTTGTTGCCAATGATAAAATTTGAGCTTTCAATTTTGGAAAACTCATGTCTGCCATAGCTTAACAATTTACCAATATAATACTTTTCTGATGAGATAGATAATGATAGTGAGGGTGACTTCTTAGTACTGTATAATGAAATCTGCAAACTTGGAAAGATCTACTTAACAATGAACTAATATCTGATAAGTGACCAATGCATAATGTTACATAGTTGTATCTGGATTAAATATTCAAAGTGAAAGATGTTGTTAGGTGCTATCTAGCCATGTCTGACTCATAGTAAGTCTTTGTATAACAGAACAAAACACTCCCTGACACTGTGTCAGGTACACAATCTTTTTTATGTTTAAGCCCATTGTTGCAACCACTGTGTCAAGAGTCCAATGATTTTTAATGTAACAGTGTGCTCTGGACTGAGCGTTTTATGTTTCTCTAAATTCACATTTTGAAAGCTAATCTCCAAAATTATGGTACTAGAAGGTGGGACCCTTGTTGTTGTTAGGTCCTGTTGAGTGGGGTCTGACACATAGCAACCTTAGGTACAACTGAATGAAACACTCCCCGATTTCATGAGGGCTCACAAATGGGATTAGTGCCCTCATAAAAGACGCTCCGGAACTCTCTTTTGCCCTTTCTTCCCTTTCAGGTGAGAGTAAGAGGGCATCATCTGTGAGGAAACATGCTCTCAACGGACACTGAATCTGCTAGCACTTTGACCTCCACCTCCACAACTGTGAGAAATAAATTTTTGTTCTTAATACTAGTCTATGGTATTTTGTTTTACAGCAACCCAAATAGTCCAGGACAGTGTATGACAAGTTTATCAATATGATTTCAGATTTTTTGATTGTATCTTGCTTTTAAGAAACTATTATGAAGGAAGGATAAGGGAGAGTATTGTTATATGCATATATGAAAAAATCACAATGAAACTCATTCTGTATAATTAATATGCACTAATAAAATAACTGGGCTGGGATTTAGCTCAGTTGGTAGAGCACCGCTCTGCAGTCCCTGAGGTCCTGAGTTTGATTCCCAGCACTGCAAAAATGGGAGAAGGATGTGGCAATCCACTCCTGAGGCAATCCCGAAACAGCCATTGAAAACCCTATGAGGGTGGCTATGAGTCTGATACGACTCGACGGCACCTAACAACAACAAAAATAAAATAACTTAAAAAAGAAACCATTACTAGTGGAGTTCTGGCATATGCAGAGAAGAGTATCTACAATGATCAGAACATATTATCTGTGAGGAAATGTGCCCTCAATGGACACTGAATCTGCTTTATTATCAAACTACTTCTTTCTTTTCTAACTATACACTTAGGTGAGGCCATGTTCTTCACGTACTTCGACCTAAAAAACATATCACAACCGATTGAAGGCAAAGTGGATATGAGGATATAGCTGTCTCCTATTAAGCTAGACATTAAGAAGATAACAAAAGTGTTGACAAACGTCATTCTTTTTACTAATTTGTTTTGGGAAATGTATTTTTGTCAAATCACATTATTTGTGTTACCATGTAATAAGTTTATTAATATTATGTTTTAAATGAAATTAATAAGCATTTGAAAATTTATCAGGTTTAACTTTTAAAAAAGAAGATATTAATAACCCACATAAAGAAAATCTGAGGGCTCTTATTAATGTTTAAGATGGTAAAGAGGGCGTGAGACCAAACAGTTTGAGAACTATCATACTTGTAATTTACCAACTGTAGCAGCCATAGCATCCTGGCATCCAATCCTGCCTGAACTTAGTAGCCAAACAGGGTCAGCCTGGTTAGTCCTTGGAGGGAGACTGCCAGGGAATAACAGGTGCTGCAAGCTAGGGAGAAGGACCTGGATATCCACTCCCCAAACAAAAAAAATCTATCACTGAAAACCCTATGAATGCAGAGAAGCACTGACCTAGTGCCGGGCATGGCACAGGGTCAGGGAATGTTTTGTTCTGTTGTACACAGGGTTGCTATGAGTCAGACCCAACTCAATGGCACCTAACAACAACACCAACACAGTTTCCTCATAGCTCATGATACTATAGCCTGTTCTTGATCCACAAAAATGACACATTGCCTTGCAGAGAACTCACATTTCAGAACAACCTAACTTGCTTTTAATCTCACAGCTGAGGCATTTGTAGTGAGAATATCCAGGAGGAATTTTACACCCATATAACAAAGTACTGGGGATGTAGAACTTCATTTTTCCATCTTCATACAAATCTAGAACTCCACAGGCTTGGTCAGAACCCTAGTTCTGTGGTTAACTACCTATGGAACCTTGGGAAAGTCACTTACCACCCTGTGCCTGTTTCTCATCCATAAAATGAGACGCCACTGACAATAGTTGGCTCATAGAGTTGTTGGGAGGGTTAAATGAATTGATATATACATAGTATATCATGTCTGGCAGGGAGTCAATGCTATAGAATTGTTAGCTCTTCTCTCTGTCAATATATTGATGAATATTCATACAATTCTGACCAACTCTTTGTTCCTATTTGAGAACTGAAGAGGTAGAATGGGGAGATCACTTCACCACCAGGAATATTTTCAGTACATGTCATCTGTGTCACTCAGAAATAATCTGGCTCCTTGAAGAGCCTTGTACGTGTCAGCTACAGCTCACACACATTTTTCTGGAACATCACTGGCTAATGACAGTGTCCTATGCATCAGCATAATCTCATTCAAGGTTGATACTGCCCTGTTTATGTTTGGCTGTTATTGCTTATCATAGTGACCCAAGTTTACTAATGACCTTTATTGGACAAGAGTCAAGGGTGCTAACGCAGGCCAGACTGAGCAGGCCAGTCATATACCATTAAGAACCATCTCACCCCAAATAGCTGTAGGGTTCCCCTTTAGAAAGTCTGCACCATAAATGTGAAGTGGGTCTTTTGGGAGCAGGTGGCCAGGCCCGTGCTCTGAGGATGAAGGGAAATGATGGAGGAACTGTCTCCTCCAGGTTGGCGAGGTCCCTCCAGACAGAGTTTGACATGGCTGGTCTCAGCTGGGCACTCTGTCCTCCCTCATACTCTCTTAGTGGACAGCTAGCACTGACTACACAGCTGAAGACTGGGCGGAAGAAGATTTTCAAGTGCACCATACACCTCCGCACAAAGTTATCAGTAGCCACAATAAAACGGGAAAGGACAAATGCTAGTCACAACAAGAGGTAATCATGCTGAGAACATCAAATTAGGGTTGAGCTTGGAAATACATTTATACTAAAATGTCAATTTTAAGCCCTCCCATTTCAGATTAAAAACTTAAAATTTTCAAAAGCAGAAAACTAAAGACAAAGGTTTGCAGGATCCTCCCTGTGGGTGCCTGCTCACAGGTCGGGGTGTTGGGGGGACACTCAGACAAGCCTTGTGTTGAGTCCTATCTTGGCTCTTCTCAGCTGCATGACCTGGAGTGCTTCCTAAGTTCATTTTCATTATAGCTGGGGACACTAACCGTGCCTAATCCTGAAAGTACTGAGAGCCTATAGTGACACACTCAATATGGAAGGGTTTTAGAAAGTAGAAAGGTCTATTTTATTATTATAATAAAAATAAATCCTGCCTCTGGCTTGCATGCAGCTGGATGCACATTGTCGCCTTTCCTCAATTCCCATTAGAAATCCGGGAAGGGAGGCTGTCACCATTTATAGCTTTCTTTCTGCTTAGAATTGAGCGAA
The DNA here is from genome assembly GCA_007922755.1 of Pedetes capensis. Taxonomy (NCBI): domain Eukaryota; kingdom Metazoa; phylum Chordata; class Mammalia; order Rodentia; family Pedetidae; genus Pedetes; species Pedetes capensis. Next base: position 34,552 of record VMDO01014037.1, on the reverse strand, counting down.
ATAAAACATACTTTTTTATTTAAAAAGTTGTTGTCCTAAAGCCAAGTGCTGAGATTAAAATTCCCCCCCTTTTGGAAGATTAACATACATAACCCAGTTGTGTGTTTCTGAAAAATAAACGAAGACAAGGCATTTTTCCTCCTTTGGCAATATATGTTGAATGAATAAACAATGTAAACACACACACACACACACACACACACACACACACACACACACACACACACGCTGAGAGACGCAGAGAGGTCCCCATGGCTAAGCCAGTTATAATTAGGTGAAGCAGAGGTAGAGCACACGTTGAGTGGATATTTGGTCAGTTTGGTGCCTGGTGGTTATGGAATTGGGGGAGTTTAAGTGAAAAATAAAAACTTAAGTATTAAAAAATACTATACTCATTCACTCAGAAAACCTCCCGTCGGTATAAAGTAAGAAGAAAATCCTCACATATCTGTCAACTTGTCATGTTGTGGGGGCTTGCATGTTGCTGTGATGCTGAAAGCTATGCCACCAGCATTTCAAATACCAGCAGGGCCCCCCATGGTGGACAGGTTTCAGCTGAGTTTCCAGACTAAGACAGACTAGGGAGAAGGACCCAGCAGCCCACTCCTGAAAAAAATCAGCCATTGAAAACCCTATGAATAGCAGAGAAGCCCTGTTGAATATAGTGCCAGAAAATGAGCCCCCCCGGCTGGAAGGCATTTACGAAATGACTGGGGATGAGTTGCTTCCTTTGACAGGAATGGAGTAAAGCCCCTGGGACCTCCTTTTACTGATGTGGCAAGACTCAAAATGAGAAGAGACACAGTGACTGCAACAATGGGCTCAAACATAAAAACAGTTGTCTACATGGCACAGTGTAGGGAATTGTTTTGTTCTACTGTCCATAGGTTTGCTATGAATCAGACACAACTCGGTGGCACCTAACACCACCAAAACCATGGGTATAAAACCTTCTTCCTACAATTGTAACCACATTATAATAAGAATAGAACATTTTTTCTTAAAACTGAGAATTTCCCATGGCAGGAACTGGGCCCTATGATTTGTATAGAAAGTGACAGCCGCCCAGACCACCCTGGTGCTTCTTTGGTTCCTCTGTGTACCCCAACTCATGTTATCAGTGGCCAGCCTCCTGTAGCCTCACTGTGGCCCTCAGGAGGAGTCCACAAGTCTAGGCAGGTGTTGTTGAATGCAAGGAAGAGGCACGAACCATTGAGTTTATAATGGCTCTATTGAAATATTGCCTGCAGCCGTACCACTGTGGAGTCTGATCCCGTTAAGACCTCGGAAGCTAAGCAGGGTAGGGACTGGTTAGTACTTGGATAGGAGACCACCTGGGAACACCAGGTGCTGTAGGCTTGGGAGAAGGACCTGGCAGCCTACTTTCAATAAACATTCAGCCACTGAAAACCGTATGAATAGCAGAGGAGCATTAACAATAGTGTTCTGCTTGTTGCACGTAGGATAGCTGAGTCAGACACGGACTCGATGATACCTAACAACAATAGCATTTAAATATTTACCAAGGGAGTGCTTTAAGTCCTAAGTGTTTAAAAAATTATGGTCCCTGGTCTAATTACAAAATCAGGATAAATACTTTTCCCACTGTCAAGGAACATGGGGTCTGTAAAGGTGGAGAATCTTGTAGTAAAATGAAGGGATTTGTTTGCCCCCAGCCCTTGGGTGACAAGTAAGTTTGACCCACTCTAGGATTGTTACCTGGAAGCTATCTCAGTTAATTCTTAATTGTGCTTTAGGAAAATAATGGATGCTGAAGGACCTTATTGTTATCAGGTGCCAACGAGTCGCACCCAACTCATAGTGGCCCTCATAGTGTTTTCAATGGCTGATTATTTCAGGATTGCTTTGGGAGTGGATTGCCACGTCCTTCCCCCATTTTTGTGGTGCTGGGAATCAAACTCAGGACCTCAGAGACTACAGAGCAGTGCACTACCAACTGACCTAAATCCCATCCCCAGAAAGACCTTGGTGAGTGGAAAAGTCATATACAAGTGTAATTGTCTTTTGTTGTTGTTGTTGTTAGGTGCTATCGAGTCATGTCTGACTCATAGCAACCCTCATAGGGTTTTCAATGGCTGACTGTTTTGGGATTGCCTTGGGAGTGGATTGCCATGTCCTTCTCCCATTTTTATGGTGCTGGGAATTGAACTCAGGACCTCAGAGACTGTAGAGTGGCATTCCACCAACTGAGGTAAATCCCAGGACCAATTATCCTTTACTGCTGTCTGGTTATCTCCATCAACAAACTTTTTGTAATCATTACGCCTTTCCAGGAGGGAGCTTTAGCAGGGGCTGAGTGTCCAATAAGCCTATGACTCTGTCCTTGACTCCAGGGGCTTACACTGGGTTTCAGAAACTAAGCCATACATAAGACAAAATAATTATGGATTTTTGAAGTTAATGATTGCCAATGCATCCTCAAGATATATTGTTGTTGTTAGGTGCCGACGAGTCGATATCTGACTCATAGTAACCCTGCATACAACAGGCGAAACACTATTGTCAGCGCTTCTCTGCTGTTCATAGGGTTTTCAATGGAAGATTGACTTTTGGGAGTGGGTTGCAGGGTCCATCTCCCAAGCCTACAGTATCTGGTGTTCCTAGGTAGTCTCCCATCCAAGTACTAACCAGGCCTGACCCTGCTTAGCTTCTGAGATTTGACAGGATAGATGCCACAGTGGTACGGCTACAGGCTTCCTCAAGATATAGGTACTGAATGTTACAGCCTCCTCAGTGAACTAGAGGGAGACTTAAGATTCAAATAGAATTTCTCAGGATCATGTTGAGAGGGAAATATTTGGAATCTCTTCCTGTCTACTTTTTCTCAGCATCCAAACAGGAATCTGACACAGGTCTGCAGGGTTGAACGAGCCAGAAATTACCTCAAGGACTTGCTTGTCCCCACTTCACTTTTTAATGATGTATTTTTGTCCTCTCCCTCATTCTGAGTCTTCTTTATTTATATTGTCTTTAAGAACTCAGACAGGCTCAGGAATAATATTACTTCAAAGCATGTTGTTTGTTGTTAGATGCTGTTGAATCAGGTCCAACTCATGTGACCCTATGTACAATAGAACAAAACTCTCCCTGATGCTGTGCCATGCACACCATGTTTTTTATGTTTAAACCCACTGTTGCAGCTACTGTGTCAGTCCACCTAGTTGAAGATTTTCCTTTTTGTCACTGACCTGCCACTCTCCCAAACATGATATCCTTCTCCAGGGATTGGTCCCTCCTGAGAACACGTCCAAAGTACCTAAGATGTAGTCTAGCCATCCTTGCTTTCAGGAGCACTCTGGTTGCATTTCCTCTAGGAAAGATCTGTTGGGTCTTTTGGTAGCCCCTGGCATATTCAATATTCATCTCCAGAACCATAATTCAAAAGCATCAATTCTTGTATTTCCCTTATTCAACATCCACCTTTTGCAAGACATGTATTAAATAGTCTGCCCTTGCTCCTTTTTAGTGTGGAGTCCATTAGCCACTATGAGACTCTTGAACACTATAAATGTGCCTAATGTGACTGCCTGGATGATACTGCATAGGACACAAAAACATGTTAAAACTTTAATAATGTTGAAGATTAAAATAATAGTATATTTGTCACGCGTAAACATCAGATGTACGTGCTGAGAACTGGTTTTTACTGATCTTCAGTTAAGGCAGAAGTGCTTTGCCAATAGGAGTCTAGTTGAGAATTCATTTAGTCACCGGAATTGAAAACATATAATTCTTTATACAGAAAACTTTCATATTATAAAATAAATGTAATATTATATTAAGGCTAGTTCCATAATAAAATAATTTTATAAAATAGTTGTTGCATATGAAGTCATATTCTGTCAATATTCTGATTATACTATTTCTAACTAGAATAATTTAAATTCACACAAAATGTCACATACTGAGTATGCTTAAATGGAATGGGGGGGCTAGAAATAAATAAAGGATCCTGGGAGTTTTGTCTATGATGTGGATGAGTAAGGGCCTAACACATGACTCTCTCAACATAATACCATTTACCTGAAAAAAATATTCACTCACTCCCCCAGTGCCATTGAAAACCCTATGAATACCAGGGAAGCACTGACGATAGTGTTTCATCTATTGTATGTAGGGTCACTATGAGTCGGATACTGATTCAATGGCACCTAACAACAACAACAACAACACTCCCCCAGTATACTTAAGGGCTCTGAAGAGTAATTAAAAATAGGCTGGTTTTGAACCAGACATGATAGTGCACACCTGTAATCCCAGCAACTCAGGAGGCAGAGCCAGGAGGATCATGAATTTGAGGCGAGAGGCAGCCTCCATAAATTAGTGAGATCCAGATTCAAAAAAAAAAACATAAAAGGGGCTTTGGGTACACCCCAGTGGTAGACCACTTGCAAAAGTATGTGGGAGGCTCTGGGTTCAACCCCCAAATACTACAAAATAAATGAATGAATGAATGAATGAAAGGCATATTCTGGAGAGAAGTTGAATCTTAACAGGATGTCACTAGCAGTGTGGGGTTTCCTGATGTCACCCTTTGCCCTGAGGGCAGCTGCTGCCATGTGGTGCAGGATGCCTAATATTTTGGGAGGAAGCTCATGGTCTTTCTGGCTTGGTAAATTGGATTGCTGATGTGTCAGAGGGGAATCTCAGAAAAGAGAGAGCCAGGGAGAGGGTCAGGAAAGGGGAAGCCTAACCTCTGCCTTTCAACTCCACCCCAGTCTCTGGCTGGCCCCAAACTCTGCCAGTGGGAGCCATCCCTGAGACCTGGGTCTGGAATGATGCCCAGGCTGGACCACAGACAGCAGGCAGTTTGAGGTAAGCTAAGTGAGTGGACTGTTGAAAGAAAACATCAACAATTTTTGAAGGAATGTGACAGTCTTCTCAATGCCACATTCCAAGTGCCTAGGATACAGACCAAACCTACCTATATATGCGGTGCCCAGAAAGCAGGACCCTTTCCTAAGGACAAAGACAGCAGAGACCCAACCCAAGATGACTCAGGTGCTGGAATTCTCAAACCAGTGCATTAAATAAGTTCTTATGAGTGCGCTCAAAGCACAGAACCTAATGACCAGAGCTAAAGGGGAAAAACAGACAAACCCATCAACATAATAGAATTTCGACTCTCTTTCAGAAATTAATAGAACAAGACAAAAAATCTATAAAACCATGGATAACCCAAACGATACTCTCAATCACAGTGTCTTAACATGTATAGACTAGTACATTCAACTGCTCAATGTGCTTTCACTTCAGCCTCGCATGTTCTATTCAGGAAAACCATACGCTAGGGTGTGAAATGAATCCCAATCAGTTTAGAAGGCTGAAAATGTACAGAATATAGTCTCTGACCACAGAGGAAATGAACCAGAAAACAGCGTTTAACAAGAAGTGTAGAAAGACTCCAGATACTTGGAAATTAAACACTACACATCTCAATGCACAGATCAGAGAAAAAACGAAAGAGAAATTAGAAAACTATTGGAACTGAAGGCAACACATATGCCACATATCAAAACTTGTGGGATATGGTTACCTTGGTGCTTAGAAGTATATAGCTTTAAAAGTATGTCATAGGTTGGGTGCAGTGACTTAACGCCTGTTATTCCAGCTACTTGGGAGGTGAAGGCAGGAAGATCGCAGGTTTGAGGCCAGAGGCAGCTTGCATAACTTAGTGAGACCCTGTCTCAAGATAAAAAATAGAAAAAGGGGTTAGGGGTACAGCCCAGTGGTGGAAAGCTCACCAAAATATGCACCATGCCCTGGGTTCAACCTCCTAGTACTCAAATAAAAAAGTATGTCATAAAGAATGGATGATCTAAAATAAAGAGGCTAGAAAAAGATCAAAGTAAGCCCAAAGTAAGTATATGGGGGAAAAACCCTATTATTGTATTTAAATCATACACAAATCTCCAGGCCTAGATGGTTCCACTGTGGTAGTCTTTCATGCACTCAAAGAGGAAACACCACCAATCTTACATAAGTTGTTTTCCAAAAAAAAGGAGGAGAGAATACTTTTTATTATTTATTTTTTAACACGTTTTAAGAAGTTTACATAACCCTAATACTAAAACTCGATATAGGCATTACAACGAAAGAAAATTAAAGATCTTTATCTAGCATGAGAACAGATACAAACATCCTTAACAATATACATTAGTAAATTTAATCCAATTCTATAAAAATGTTCTTGACCCAGTCATGGGCGACGCCTTCCTGGAGCATAGGGGTGCCAGCCTGAGTTTTCCATCTTAGGATTTACGGTATGTCAGGAATGCAAGATTCAATTAATGTAATCCTCATATCAAAGGGGCAAAATGAAAATCAATAGGTTCAAAGAAGAGCTTGCCAAAATCCAACATCCATGTATAATAAAATCTCCTAGGGAGCTAAAAAAGAGCTCCTTCAAACCCATAAAGGGCATATAAGAGAAACTTATAGTTAGCATGTAGTTGTCATTAGGTGTCATTTGAGTTGATTCCAACTCATAGTAACCCTGTAAACCACAGAATGAAACACTCCCCAACACTGTGCCATGCATAGCGTATTTTTTATGTTTAAGCTCAATATTGCAGCCACTGTGTCAATCCATCTAGCTGAGGGTCTTCCTTTTTTTCATTGACCTGCCCCTCTCCCAAACATGATGTCCTTCTCCAGGGATATTTAGCATAGCAACAGTGGAATAGTAAACCCTTCCCTTCCTTCCTAAGACCAGGGCCAAGGCAGGATACCTGCTCTCCCCATTTAATATGTAGTTCTTGAGTACTTACTGGAGGACAGGAGCTGTGCCAATGGCTTTCAAGCAATGTTTTATGCAAGTATCACGCTTTCTTCCACCACACAAATGAAAAGGCTAAGGCACAGAGAGGTTAAGACACTTTCCAAAGATCACCAAGTAACCTTTAAGTTAAAATATGAATTCAGATCTCCCTGACTTGAGAGTTTATATCTTGGTCACAGCTATCTTCTCAGATCTATAGCTATTATTACAGAAATCTAGAAGCTGGTAGATGCCTCCATGACTGGCTTTTTCTTAACACTTTCCCTACCACAAGCCCAGAGGTGAAAATAACCACTGATGCTGTTCACCAGGGACAAAGCAACCAGGCCAAACGGCGCGTGGCTTCTGCAGGTACCAGAGGGAGCAGCAGCCTGATTTCCACCTCTCCATCAGAGGCACGTGCTATCTGTCAACACAGTCAAATCACAATGGCATGTTGCTACTAAAAGTGAGCCTAATTTGCTCATTTCCATTATTTAGAGGCAGTTAATTAAAAACACAGGAGATATTTATTTTGCTGCCTTCACATCACCATGATTTCTTACTGCCATGCTTTCCTAGCACGATCGTTTTATGACTTGACACGGACTGTAGTGAGTTTCTTATGGCTGTGGCTTCCATTACTTTAATTTCAAGCAAGGCATTAAAGCACTGCCAGGTTTCAGCACCGCAGGGGAAGTGCCAGGGGACATTTGATACTCGTCTTTATGGAAGAACAGACATCGCTGGAGTTCATGGCGGCAGAGGGAACTTGTCCTTTCCCCAGGGAGACTCTGTGTGTCTGGCTTTTGAAGTAGATTGATCCCAAGTGTTATACTGGCTAGAAGCAGGAAGCCAGGGTCTTTTCCCCATCCAGCCATCTCATTATCTCCTAATGATGGAGAAGGGACTGCCCCGTCAAAATATAGCCCATGTCAATTGTCACATTTCTCAGAAACAGAAACTTTTGGTTCTTGAGCTACATGAATTTTGCCATTTACTCTATCAACTTTCCCAATAGCTGGACATGGTGCACATGTCTGTAATCCCAGTGACTTCGGAGGTGGAGGCAGGAGGATCATGAGCTCAAGGCCAGTTAAGTGAGACCTTGTCTCAAGACAAAAAATGAAAAAGGGGCTAGGGATACAGCTCAGAGGTAGAGCCCTTGCAGAGTATGCAAAAGGTCCAGTGTTGAATGCCTCAGTACTGCAAAACAAAAAGACAAACAAATAAACAAAACCCTCAATATCTTTTTATTGTTGTTTGGTGCCATTGAGCTGGTGTCCAACTCACAGCCACCCTATGTACAACAGATGAAACACTATTGTCATGCTTCTCTTCTATTCATAGGGTTTTCAATGGCTGATTCTTTTCTGGGAGTGGGTTGCCAGGTCCTTCTCCCAAGCTTATAGTACCTGGTGTTCCCAAGCAGTCTCCCATTCAAGTACTAACCAGGTCTGCTTAGCTTTACAGATCTGAGGGGATCGGGCGCCACAGTGATATGGCTGCAGGAACAATATCTTTTAGTATGAAATTATTCTTGCATCTTCAAGTAGAATCAACATTCTAAGATAGCATGTCATGTTTATGTGGTAACTCGATTCCTGCTTAATGAGAGTCACTTCAGGCAAAGAGAAATCCTGCTCTGGAATTGCTGAGGGAAGGTTAAACATTAGAGAGCCAATTGGCAATGAATGGGCAAGATTTTTAATTAAACAAAGTAACACCCACTGTAATGAGGTTTCTTGTTGTTGTCATCATTTTTGTAGTTTATCTGGAAAGAGCAGCCCATAGAAGCAGAAAGGTTTGCAAGGTGCCCAACTTGAGGTTAGCAAGCAGCTGTTACAACCCTCAGTAGCCTTTGCTGCCAGATGAAACAATAATTAACAAGTAATTCTCCTTTATATCTTTCATGAGAACTCCTACATAAGTTTCAAAACCCAATCTAAGCATGATTCCCCTCCAAAGAGCCTCCTCTGGTTTCTCATGCTGAGATGGGCACTACCTCCTTGGTGTTCCTTGGTGCCCTATGTCTTCCTTCATCCCAGCAATTTTCTTCCTGCATTGCCAATTATATTCATACATCCTATGTTTCTTCTTAGAGTTCCCTGAGGCAAGAATCTGCACTTACTTATCTTCCTGTGTTTCCAGCATAGCCTAAGGAAAGGCCTGACTTAACATAGATGCTCAGGGAATGTTTGCTGGGTGTCAAAGAAACCAAGTCTCAATAAATTTAGAGGAAGCATGTCATAATAATTAGTACCATAATCTTTGGAATCCCAATGACCTGGCTTTAAGGACTAAGCAACAATATTACTGTGACCTTGGCTGAGGTGCATTAACCTCTCCAGCCTCCATCTCCTCAGCTATAAAATGGAAATCATAACACAGTCTATTATATTGGGCTATTCTGAAGTTAAAAAAAATAACAAGAAATGCTGGAGAGATTGCAGAGAAAAGGGAGTGCTCTTACACTGCTGGTGGAGCTGTAAATTAGTTCAACCACTTTAGAAATCAATATGGAGGTATCTTGTGGTTGTTGTTGTTGTTAGGTGTTAGTCGGTATCCGACTCATAGCGACCCTCATAGGGTTTTCAATGGCTGACTGTTTCGGGATTGCCTTGAGAGTGGATTGCCAGGTCCTTCTCCCATTTTTGCAGTGCTGGGAATTGAACTCAGGGCCTTGGAGACTGCAGTGCAGCGCTCTACCAACTGAGCTAAATCTCAGCCCATGGAGGTATCTTAAAAAACTAAAAATAGATCTACCATATGACCCAGCTATAACACTATTGGGAATTTACCCAAAGGGAGATGTGTCATCATACCACAGAGACACCTGCATCTCCATGTTCAATGCAGCACTTTTCACAATAGCAAGGATATGGAATCAACCATAGTGCCCATCAACAGAAGAATGGATAAAAAAAACCATGGTACATATACACAATGGAATACTACTCAGCAATCAAAAAAAAAAAAAAGAAAGAAAGAAAGAACGAAAAAGAAACAATGCCATTTGCAGCAAAATGAATGGAATTGGAGAAAATTATTTTAAGTGAACGAACACGAGCCCAGAAAGAGAAATACCACATGTTCTCATATGTGGGAGTTGAATCACAAATTAAAAGAAGGAAAAAATCCTATGCAGAGGTCAGAACATAATAAAAAGCTAAAGTCAACTTAGTGGAGAAGGGATGATGTGGGGAGCACAAAAGAAGGAGGGAACGATCTAGCAAAAGGAAGAAATCCTGGGAGAGGAGACGGGGGAAAGGAGGAACAAGGAGGAGTGAGGAACAGGGGAGGGGCGACCTCAGGGTGAACAGCCCAACTTCAATAGTCCTGGAAATAATTATAATAACACCAATAATACCAAAGAATGGTAATAATATGAATGGGCCAGAAAATTCATGTAATAGCACTGACAATGTAAAAAGATAGTTTGCTACATAAAAAGTTTTGATCTTAAACATAATTGGGATCCAAGGATATATAGAAAAATATTACCACAAAAAACATGCAAATGGAAGAGAGGTCTTTGGTGGGGGGTGGGACAGGGGAGGACGTGCACAAGAGTGTAAGGGAGAACTTATCTGTGCAATGTACAACAAAATGAATACATGGAAATGTCACAATGAAATGCATGTCAGAATGAAACACATTAAGTTGTACATTAAAAATTTCCAACAACAACAAAAAAATCAACAAGGCAGAGCTCCTAAAGCACTTTGCAAAATGTGGGCACAAGAAAGTGCCCAGGATGTGCTGGTGATTGTTAATATCAGTGGTAACAACTTCCTGTAGAAGCTGATCCTCCCTTTCTTTTGGTTTTGACTTCCCAGAGTGGAAAGAACTTCAGAGCTGGTGTTGGGCCAGGTCAGGGTGATCATATTGGAATGTAAACAGATTGAGATAAGGGAGACACAGATTGGCGCATGTGCACAATATTACTACTCATGTAATCCCATGTAACTGTGATGTGATTGGGCAATGATCTTGACAATTAGCCACTATTATATGAAAGCCATAAGAAGCCCCTCCAGTAGGACTGGGTGTGGAAAGTATGGGATGCATGGAAAGGATGGACCATGGAGAGGACTGGGAGCATGGAGAGGCCACAGGGCATGCAGAAGGCGACTACTGTGGGCAGTGACACCACAGAGATAATGGAGAGGAACGCCCTGGAATAAAGCACATCACACCTGCCTTTGGCTCCTCAAGCACATTTTGGGTTCTCTGTGGGCTCCAAGTGTCCCTCTTCCTTACAAAGGAGCTCAGCTAGGACTCACAGAAGGTCACCATCCTGTGTCCAAAGGATTCCAGCAAGGTTGTCACTAGAACCCTGCCTCTTGGCTTCTCTGTACCAGCTGGCCAGCTTCAGCTTGCCTATCCTGCCTCATTTCCTGCTTTCTCTGGCCCATGCCCAGACCCTGTCTTCTTTCTGGGGCTGTGTCCAGTGAGCCATCTCTGGTGGGCCCCCAGCTTTCAGAGCCCTCCCATGGGTGATGCCATCCCTGAGCTCAAGGCCAGCAGCCTGCATTTTCCCCCTCAATGACACAACTGGACACATGGCATCCTTGTCCCCAAAGTCACTGCCAGTCACTGAGCACACTGCCTTCCTGATCCCTCATTACCCCAACTCCCGTTGCTGAGGGTATTCACCCCATGTGACAGAAGGGCTGTGTGAGGCACAGGGTAACTGAATGACCTGCTCAAGGTCACACCGGGATTTGTCCCCTGGTTTCTCAGCTCTAGTCCTACACCAAGCCATGTCTTCATATGGTGGAGCCCTATGAAATGAATGGACCTCTGCAGATCTGCAAGGCTTCATATTTCCATGTCCTGACAAGTCTCCCCCATAATCCATATGCTGTACTACAGTTCCAAGCTACTTAGGTGGGGAACCCCAAATGGGCAGAGGCATATTTTAAATGTTTAATTCAAGTTAAGGCAACTGTCAGGAAAATCCATATTTTGAGCTGCAGAAGAAAGAGAAATGGTAGCCTAATCAATAGGACAGAAGTATATGGACTCTTTTACGGTTCCATTGATTGCGGGAGCTAATAAGTCAGCATCTCAGGGGACAGTTTCAGACTGTAAAACAAAAGTTCAGAGGTCCACTGCCTGTTAGGTGTGACTCCCGCTTTCATCTCCATCCAGGTGAGTTGGAGATGAGGGGGTTTCTTCACACTGTGGCCTGGCGACCCCCTAGGCGAGGCTCTTCAAGGCCAGGATTGCTCAATTGATAGCAAGTGTCTCCCAGTGGCTGGCTACCTCTTCATTTTCTTGTCATCAATACCGCCTACAAAGTCCCCCACCTCACACAGAAGGCATGCAGATTAAAATGTTAAATCAAACTCAGAAGAGAAATTTGAAAATCAATTTTAGGCTCCTGCCGAAAAGGCCAAGGAGGATAATTAAGACTCGTAACTCCCGGCTTCAGCTGCTTCATTTTCTAATTCTAGAGAAAAATAAAATGATTATTTTCCCAAAATCACCGGGTACAGGAGTGAAATGCCAGAGCTGAGCATGATCCCTGAAAACCACAATCACTACAGCATTCCCTGTTCAGGGCGCGCATTCCAGTGAGCCACCTTATCAGGAACCTGAGTCGCAGCAACTCTCTCATTTCCTTTTTGTGTACTTTTTCTTTTTCTCTTTCTTTTTTTTTTTTCTTCTGACAACAGAAAGCCAATGCAAACGGAAAAGGTTGGCTGCTTCCAAGTTTACAGTAAATAACTTGAAAGAGCTGTAAATTACCCATGCCCTGGATGTCAAGAGCTAATGCCTTCTAAATGTAACCCATTTCTATCAGAGCCAAACTCTGCTTTGACATTTTCCTTTGCTGCACATGGATATTTGTATCATAAGTGTTTTGCTCTGGCTCTGATTTGCCTATTGTGATTCACAGGAACCAGCAAGGCTAATGGGATACTTCATTTTCTCTCAGGACCAATGCAAGATGAATTGTCACCTTGTGATCTGGGATCTGTCTCACTGTATTGTTTGATTGCTAGGTTTTGTCCAGTAGGGTCTGACTCATAGTGACCTTATGTACAACAGAAAGAAAGAAGCATTATATCTGACAGTGATTCTCTGCTATGCAGGGGGTTTCCAATGGCTGATTGTTTTGGGAGTGCCAGGTCCCATGTTTGCAGTGCTGGTGATTGAACCCAGGGCCTCAGAACACACAGAGCAAGCACGCTACACACTGATAAATGCCACAAATATTCCTAAGCTATTTCCTACTTTCCATGCAAAAATATTTGCATGTGGTTCACTTTTTAAGCTGTCTAGAAGAGGAGAGAAAGATAGATTTCTTCCCTGTCTCTATGTAGGGAATATTTAATAGGAGATCCAAGATTTAATTTCCTAGCCCCAGAAGCAAAGGTCACATTATTATACCATCCCCAGTGAGATCCAAAAAATAAGACCAACAGACTCTTTTTGTAGTTCTTCACAATTGCCTATGTTTTTTATCAATTGGGAAGTCTGCATTGCATGTTTCTGCAGACATTTATCAGCAGCAGGTTTTCACTCCTCTCCTATTTGACAAATATTATTTGCCCCAGGACTCCTGATAGGTTTTTGTTCTTCTCACAATCACCCTCTTGCCTAGCAGGCTAAGAATAATTAAGATCAGGCATAGTGGCTCATACCTGTAATCCCAGCAACTCAGGGGGCTGAGAAGGAGGATTTCAGGTTCAAGGCCAGAGGCAGCCTTCGTAACTTAGCAAAACACATCACAAGATAAAAAGTTTAAAAACAAATGGGCTTGGGGTGCACCTCCATGGTAGAGCACTTGCAAGGTACATGCAAGGCCTTGGGTTCAACTCCCAAGTACCACACACACACACACACACACACACACACACACACACACACAGAATAATTAAATCAGTATGTATTATATACCAGATACCACAAAGGAGGTAAAAGACATATGATTCTACTCCATCCTTCAAGCTGACATCCTAGGAAGAGAAGCTGGATGCACAGAACATCCTTGAGCTAAAGGATCCATTTCCTGACCACCTGATTGTCACATAGCAGCTAATCCCCTAAAGTTTATAGTTTGCTTTTCTTCCTTTCTCCTCTGTAGGGAATAGAATCCTCTTACTCCTGGCACAGAGCACATGTGAAGCCAGCTTGCAGGCTTGGAGCTCATGCAGAGACTACCAGCCTCTATGGCTTTCCCTCTATCTGACTTCCTTTCTTCGTGGAAAGCAGTTCTTGAAGGGTTATTGCTATGGTCTGCATGTTTTGTAATATCCACACCCCCCAATTTATGTACTTAATATCTGGATGTGATGGTATTCAAAGGCAGAGCCTTTGGAAGGTCACTAGGGCATAAAGGCAGAGCCTTCATGGGTGGGATTAATGTCGTTATAACAGAGGTCCAAGTGAGCTTATCTGTCTATTCTGCCATGTGAGGATACAGAGAGCAGTCTGGAGTCTGCAACCCAGAAGAGGCCTCACCTGAAGGTTACCATGTTGGCACCCTGAATGTGGGCTTCCCTGTCTCCCTGAGGCAGGACAGAAGGAGGGAAAATTGGGGGAATGTGGAAAGGAAAGGGCTTTTTCGCCTAGGATCTGGTCTGAGTCTTATCAGCCAAGCATTCCAGCACAATGAGAAGAGAACGGCTGCTGGAAAAACTACAGAAACCAAATGCTTCCCTGAGAATCATCCCAAGTCAGATTATGGACGATGTAATTAAAGTCAGTCTGCAGTTGTACCACTCTAGTGTCCAATCCTGTCAGATCTCAGAAGCTAAGCAAGGTTGACCTGGTTAGTACTTGGATGGGAGACCACCTGGGAACACCAGATGCTGTAGGCTTGGGAGATAGACCCAGCAACCCATTCCCCCAAACCAATCTGCCATTGAAAACTCTATGAATAGCAGAGAAGCACTGGCAATACTGTTTCACCTGTTATACAAATGTATTCTTTGAAGATATCTTGCTTTCTGGTACTTAATAGGCCTTATGGCAAAGATGCTGGAAATTAGCCTAGTAGGTAGGGTGCTGCTCTGCTTGCTCTGAGGCCCTTAATTCGATCCCCAGTATCATAAAATGGGAGAAGGACCTGAAACCCATTCCTGAAACAATCCTGAAACAATCATCCATTGAAAACCCTATGAATAACAGAGAATCACTGACATAGTGTGGGGGATGGCACAGTGTTGGGGAGTGTTTTGTTCTGTTGTACATAGGGTCACTATGAGTTGGACCTGACTCAATGACACCTAATAACAAATAAGAAATGGCAAAGATTGCCTTTGGGAGATTGTTGTAAAACTGAAAGTTCCAATTGTTGAATTCAACTTTCCTCCATCAATGTGTCCGGCACTGCACTATTGCTGGGCATGCCTCACCGGTCAACCTGGAAGGCCTTTACTAGTGTGGCACGTTCAGAACTTCTGCCCTATGAGGCCAGGGATGCCCTATCAGCTGAGCTGATCCAGCCCAGACAGTCATTGAGTAGAGTAACAGCAAGTTCCATAAATGGAATGATGAGAAGTCACAGCTAAGATGAGCCAGGTGTCAGGCTTTACACACAGTACTTTATTTGGACCTGGTGATGATCACAGGACTTAGGAGCTCCTTTTACTCCCTATTTACTCCCAATTGGCTGAAGGTCAAAAAGGAATTGCAATTTCCAAAGCTACACCATTCATGGAATAAGCCTTGGGAGCTGTTGCGAGTTGAATTATGGACCCTGCGGTTGGACTTGCTGAAGTTCTAACTTCAAAATATCACCTTATTTGGAAATAGGGTCTTTACAGTGGCAATCATGTTAATTTGAGGCCATTAGGGTGGGCTCTAATGCAATATGGCTAATGTCCCTATGGAAAGGGGAAATTTGGATAGAGAGAGGTGCACAGATGGACAATGATGAGAAGTTAAGCAGTGGATGATGGCCATATGGATGGAGTGATCCATCTATGAACCATGCAATGCCATGGATGTTGGCAACCAGCAGAAGTTAGAATGGACACAAAAAGATCTTTTGTGGGGGCCATCCAAGGAAGCCTGGGCCTGTTGAGACCTTGATTCTAGACTTTCAGCCTCCAGAAGTGTGGGGCAATAACTTCCGAGTGCATGAAGCCACCCAGATTTCGGTGCTTTGACTAAGCTGCATTGGAAACTAACACAGACACCAGAGGCTGAGAGCTGCTAAACCCATGAGCATGCTTTTTCCTTAGCTGTACTTCAAGTTCTCTGGGTATAATGCAGGAGCTATGGAGAAAGAAGAGGGAGAGGGGGCCCTAGAAGGGACACATGGTCCAGCCATAGATTGGGAGCCATGTCTTCTTCCGCCCCATGGTGGCAGATGGCTTCCCGAGGACTGTGCAGCTCAGGGTATGCTATTTAATGAGTAGGGAATTATGCATCAGAATTGGCCACTAAGATCTAGTCAGTGTGACACATAAAGAGGGTGTTTGTGGGGCCAGGGGTGAGCAGGAAATTGCCTCTAGAGTTTGCTAATAGGCTTCATGCCTCTGACTAGATTTTTCTCAAGAGGAAATGAAAGTAATCTTTGCCAGTATTTGCAAAACTTGGAAGAATTGCAAAATTAAAAACAAAAACACATTCTCAAGTACTTAAATAAAAGGGCCATAAATAAACCTGCTGTTATTGCATTGTTATGTACTGTCCCTTGAGGGGACCAATCTGAAAAGCATTCCAATTTACACCTAGTTGGACAGTCTTGGATCACACATGGACACATTACTTTCTTAACTCAGGAAACAGTAGGGGCTCTGCCTCCCATTCCATTAGAGAGCCTCACAGCCGGGTGTGACTCTGAGAAGGGCTCACATTCCTAACTGGCCCTCCCAAACATTTCTGATTGTTGCCAAAGCCTATCATTGGTCAGACTGCTCAGCAGTTAGTTCCACAGGCCACCATCTGAGTGGGGTCACTCAACCAGCAAAAAGTGACTCTTCTGCCAGTGAATCTCCCCTTGTTGATGCCTGAAATTCTACTAAGAAAATCCATTTCTTTGGGTTCAGTATCACTAATACTGATATCTCTTGGCTTTATTTTTGTTTCATTTTCATTTTTAATCTTTACATCCAGTAAATAAAAGTTAAAATATAAAAAGGCAAAAATTAATGGTAATACTATTTGGGGGAGGCACATGACAATCGCTTTTAGGCATATTTACTTCTTTCAGTGAACTTTTTTAAACAGTAGAGAACATGTCTTATATACAACTTTCTTCCCTGTTCTTTATTTCATATTATAAAAGCATGTTCTTAACTTATTAAAGACTACATGAAAGCATTATTTTGATGGATATATAATATTCCATTCTGTGTGTATGGCAAATATACTTAGCCTGTCAACTTTATACAACCATAGATTAGCCATGACATGAATAGTTTCATTTACTTTTCAAGTATCATTGGCAAAAGGATGATGACTTTCTAAAATTAGATAGATTTGGCATGAATGTTTTAAATACTGTCTTTAGTATGTTATTTAAAAATGAAGCCTTCCATTTCCACCTTCCCAGCAGAAGAATGCACTGGCCAGTATGTCACTACTCTGATGTCCATCTCTTGGGAAATGGAGCAATCCTTCCCATTCCTGGGGTAGAGGCCAGTAGCCCCATGAATAGAGGTCCCTGGTTGGATGCCTTTCCTATAATCCGCAGAAAGGCTCAGCCAATGAGATACTCTGGGGAGTCACTGTCTTCTCCTTTCCCTCCAGCCATCCTTCACAGCAACTGTGACGTCCCCTGGGATCAGTTCCTCTGACATTCTGGGAGTACATCTTGCTCTATATGGTCCAGAGGTTGTTTCCTTGATTTTTGGCTAGCTGGTACACAAGACTCTCAGCAGGGGAACAAAAGTCTCCTGCCTGCTATGCAAGATGCTCCCAGCTCCTGCTGGCAAACACCCAGCAGCAACCGGAGGGGACAGAGACTCATCTTTGCCTATTCATTCCCCAGAATGTGGATGTTCTTTGGGATTTTCAATTAGCACCTCTCTTGCCAGACAGCAGGTTCAAAATGGGGCAGAACGTGTGTACCAGGGAGGCCCAACTGCTAATATCATGCTGATAGTAGGCAACAGCTGAAGACTTCAGTCCTCAAGCACATTTTGCAAGTAGCAGGCAGGCTGAGGCTATGACTGAAGTCACACTGATTGTTGTAGGAAGTAGAGAAGGAAGAGTAAAGCCACGCATGACTGAGTATCCGCTCCACATCAAGCAATGTATGTGTAGCATTTCACACACATTAGCACACTTCATGCTGGTTATACTGCTGAGAGCTAGTTATTTTTACTAAATTTTAGAGAAAAATAAACAGGAGCTCAGAGAGGTTTTGTATGTTTGTTTAATAACCTTTTGCTTTCTTAATAAATTATGTCTTTGATGTCATGCCACAACTCATCTCATCTTTGATCCTTAGTGTCTAACCCATGCTTTTGAATTATGGTCCTGGAGACGAATACTGAATATACCATGGACAGCCAAAAGAACCAACAGATTCATCCTAGAAGTGCAACCAAAGTGCTCTTTGGAAGCAAGGATGGCTAGGCTGTGTCTTACATGTCCTGACTGGACATGCAGTCAGGAGGGATCAATTCCTGGAGAAGGGCATCATGTTTGGGAAGAGTGGCAGGTCAATGAAAGAAAGGAAAACGCTCATCTAGATGGATTGACACAGTGTCTGCAACAATGGGATTAAACATGAAAAAGTTTGTGTGTTGTATATAGGATCATTTTGAGTCTGACCCAACTCGATGGCAGTTAACAACAGAGAGGTTAAGTGACTTAGCTAAAGCTATAGAGCCAGCAGTGACCCATTCTGTCAGATCTCCACATGCAAACTCCTTCTGGGTGCTAGTCCTCTCTCTCTCTGTCTCTCTCTCTCTCTCTCTGTCTCTCTCTCTCTCTCTCTCTCTCTCTTTGTAGTACTGGAGGTTAAACCCAGGGCCTCACATTTGCATGCTTTGCAAGTGTTAGACCACTGAGCTGCACTCCCAGCTCATTTATTTTTCTTTTACATTTTGAGGCAAGGTCTTCCTAAGTTACACAGACTGCCTCTGGTTTCAAATTTGCGATCCTCCTGTCCCCTCCTCCCAAGCTGCTGGGATTACAGGAGTGCGCCACTGTGCCCGGCTATTGGATCCTCGTGGACTCTCTGCTGCTTCCTCTCCAGCAGAGTTCAGATGGGCAATAGTATTGATGAGAAAGCGCAGGTAG
The DNA here is from genome assembly GCA_007922755.1 of Pedetes capensis. Lineage (NCBI taxonomy): Eukaryota > Metazoa > Chordata > Mammalia > Rodentia > Pedetidae > Pedetes > Pedetes capensis. Next base: position 15,555 of record VMDO01014037.1, on the reverse strand, counting down.
GTCTCAAGTCTCTTGTAGATAAATATTATAGCCCCAACAATAAGGAAACTGACAAAGGCCACTGCATTTTGAGCTCTGCCTTTCCTAGTGCCACCAGAGCACTCTTAGTCTTTAGAAAGACTCCATTAATTCAGGGAGATTGTTGTCCCTGGCCTCATATAAAGTAAGCTTGCAAAATGCCTGCAACATAAAAGATGTATGCAGACATTATTTCCCTTTCTCTATATGGGTCAGATGGCTTTGCTCTTCAGTCATCAAATATTTACTGAGCATCTATTCTATATCCTCCAGAGAAGGTACCAAACAGAATATCTGGTTTGTTGTTGTTGCTGTTAGGTGCCCTCAAGTCAAGTCCAACTCATAGCAACCCTGATAGGGTTTTCAATGACTGACTATCTCAGGATTGCTTCTGGAGTAGAATACCACATCCTTTTCCCATTTTTGTGGTGCTGGGGATCAAACTCTGGTCCTCAGAGAGTGCTGAGCGGTATTCTACCAACTGAGCTAAACCTCAGATCCAAGAATATCTGGAGATCACACATATGTAGATAACTGGACACTTTCTAAGCTCTAACCAATTCATACGTGGATCTCCTATCAGGAGAAAGGACTAAGGAAACACTCCCCACAAAAAGATGTCCCTTTCCTTAACTCCACTTGGCAAGAACATGACTCCTCCCTGCTTTTAGCTCTCACCAAGACAATTCTTGATAAAAGAATGATATGAACATAGTCCTTTCATTATGCTACCTTCCAAAAACTTTTATGAGAATGGTACAAATATAACATGTGGCCTATTTCAATTAAACTTAGATATTGCTGTGGTGTTGGCAAATTTGCTCAATGTGATGATGGAGTTGGACATAACATTGGACTTAGAACCCAACCCCTCACAGGGATTTTATACAATGTAGTGTGCAAAACAACTTTGTTCTAATGTTTTACAACAAAATCTACGTCAGGTTTGCCCCATGGGAGGAAGTCTTGGAATGCTGGCCTGTTGTCTACGGGTTGTTAACTAAATGTTTAAAATGAAAAGGAATATAGAGATGGCACCGAAAGGAGGGGAGTATCTGGGAAGAGACTGTGATGCTGCCACAGAATCCTCTGGAAGGAAGCATTCAGCCAGCCTCCTTCCCTTCCTGCCCATCACTACCCTTGTTTAGGAATCTTCTCGCCTAGATGGAACCGCTGTGGGTTCCACCAGCTGCAGCAGATCTGGAGTGAGGGCTGGAAGTTGAACATGAGCCATGCTGCACTGCACAATCAGATCCTCTCTGGATGGTGTTTGGAATGGGCTGACAGCTAGATGGTTGAGGACTCTGGACAGAAAGGCAGGTAGACTGGGCTTAGTGGTCAGGCAAGGCCTTGGGAAGGCAGTCCTCAACTGCTTGGAGGGAGCATAGCATGCAGGACCACAGGGGTACTCAGAGCCAGAGGCAGATGGAGAGCATATCGTGAATAGAAATTTCCCATTTCTAATGAGGTTTGGGTATCCACATTACACACTGTCTTTCTGCTTTGTCTGTATGCCTCCAACAAGCCTTCACTGTATGGCATCACTGTGAGTAGTTTGCTCTTTCTGCTACTCAAGAGGTTTCCAAGATGCTCGACAGCCTTCACAATCAGTTGGTTCCCTCACGACTTTGCTTCAGACTTTGTGCTTTGTAATTAAAGAGCATAAAGACAAGGAAGTAATAGCGTGCTGTCAACAAAAAGATGAATCAATGTGAAAGTCAATTAAAACAGCATAAAAGGCAAATAACAAGGCTAAAATAAAAACGGGCAAGATAAAAATAAAGCTCAAAATAAAAGTGGAACACGGTGAGAGAACTAGATAAAATATAAGCCAGGGATAAATGTAAAAATGAGAAAAAGGAGAGTCGTTAAGTCGTAAGTCTGCAGAGAACAATTAAAATGCAAGAAACAAAAGAACAAAGTGAATGCTAAAAGAATATAATCTACAAACTATAAAACTAGAGCAATCAGGCAATAAAACAAAATAAGAATGAAGAGAGCTCATGTGGCCATGAGGTGCATGCCTAAGGCTGAGTCCCAGAAGCAAAGACTCTGTTTGGCCTTGCTAGCCAAGTTGGTCATTAGTGGTGCCCAGACTGCCTTCCCAAGGCAATGGCTCCCCTGGCAAACCTCTGGGTGGGAATCCCAGGTCTCAGAGAGCAGGAAATTTGTCTTTTACCTTTGAATTCTCTCCTTCAATGTGTGCCCCTCCCCATTCTAGCTCATTTAATGCACCAGAGTGAAAACACAGCTCAGCACTCAGTGAAGACTGAACCAGAACATCTGGTATCCTTCAACTCTTCAACTGTACTATGAGCAATAAGGAACAGTGCCCATACATATAGTTCATTGCAGAGTCCAAGCATTAAGATTCATGGCTGCTGTACTGGCTTCTAGTTGAGGAAAGGAAGGGGAAAGGCTAAGAAACTCATTGATCTGTGATTCTGCAAAATGTTCAAGGGCTTTAAGAGGTGCAGTTGTGATCACAGGAGGTAATTGGAGCAAGAGAGTTGTTTGTGTCTTCCTTCTCTCTATCCTTATCAGGATGGTAAAGAGAGTCTGATGACCAACAGCAATCAAGCAATATTAAGATATATATTATTGATGCAAGAATAATCTGAGAGTTATCAGGGAGCTCCAATATGCTCAGAAAGAACAGATATCTGTCTGTGAAAAATTACTCATTTCATATATTTAAGAATATACGATCATTTAGGTTTTCTATTTCTTCTTGTATCAATTTGGTATATCTTATTTTTAAAAATTTGCTCACTTCATTTGTTTTCAAATTTATTTTCATTAATTATTTATAGCATATCTTATTATCATTTAACATCTGATATCCTTTTTCATTCCTATTGTAAATAATACAGGATTTATATTATTCTCTACTTTAAATTTATCCTTAGAAAAAGTTTAACAATTTGATTAGTGCTTTCAAAGAGCCAGCAAGCCCAAAGAATAGAGATTAATAACATAGAAAACAAACATATAATACAGACAAATATTAGGACAGAAAATAGCATACAAACATAATACAGAGAACTATTAGGGTCGAAAAATTTTAAAGCCTGTAAAAGTTAGCTAACAAAATGTGAGAGGAAGGCTATACCCTACTACAGTGTTTAGCAGTTGGTCCTATCTGGGATTACTTTGTGAAGACATATCAGGCAGGATGTGGGTTGGGTTGTAAAGGATGATAGAATCTGGACTGAATGAGAGGAGGAGATGAAAGAGGAGGAGAGGGAAGAGCAAGAAGAGGAGGCAATGAGGAGAAGGCTTGAGTGAAGTCACTGTATGAATTGATCACAGTGGTCTGTGCCATAGGATTTAAGGTACAGAGTTAAACAGTAAGGAAGGGCTGGGCCATGAAGGGCTATGATGCAAAAGCTGGGGGAAGGAATTTAGCGCACATCATAAATCCAGTGGGTAGCCACTGGTGCGTGGGAGATGCTGTCCTATAGGAGGACCTCTGTGCAACAGGGGGAGAGGAAGATGAGGTCAAAACAGGAAGAATCAGAAGGTGCTGGAAGCTATCCAGACCCGAGAATGAGAGACTGCAGAAGGAACCTGCAGAGAAGTTGGAGAGAAGGGTCTGGAGCCTAAGAGAAAAGAGCTGAGGACACGTATGATGTCCAGTGTATAAGGGAGGACTCCAGAAAGCTCTGGAAGCTTTCTGCTGCCCATTTAAGCACTTTGGTGCTGGCAAAGAGGCCCAGCCCTTCTGCTCTGACCTTCTTCCCTCCTGCTGATTGGGAAGGTAGACTCCACCTTGCTCTCCAAAGAGACATTAACGCCTTCCTGACTTTTCAACGGTCAGAGGCTCACACGTGGTGTGTATGTAAGTCAGCACGACCATTCCTTTGCTGTACAGTAGAGCTCTATTCCTCCTGAGCAAGCAGTACCAATTGCCTGTGCCCTTTACACTCAAAGAGGTCTTTGTCCAGAGCAGACAGACATTGGAGAGAGATGCTCTGGGCTTTTGGTCTCAGTGTGGTGGACAGGACATGACAGAGAAGCATGCAGAATGGACCTTTGTCAGAGTGCAACAAGGCAGAAATCTGATCATTTTCTGTTTGACAACAGAGCTATTAACATTGGTCATGTTTTCATGTCTGGTGGTCCCTCAAGGGGAAGTAGGAGAAGAGGTTGTCTTTCCCTAATGGCTGAGCATAGCTTATCTGAAGAATCTGAAGACCCTCTGTCCTCTGGGTTCCCACATGATTTGCTCCTCTGTTATCAATGTTGGGATACTAATGTGACCATATTTGCCACAGTATGCACTGATGTTTCTTAATGGATGTGATGTCCACTCACTGTTCCTTTTATGACTATATGCATTTGGAATCCCCCACATGTCTGTCAGCTAGTAGTGATGTGGGGACTCACATGTTGCTGTGACACTGACAGCTATGCCATCAGTATCTCAGATACCAGCAGGGCCACCCATGGTGGGCAGGTTCCAGCTGAGCTTCCAGACTAAGACAGACTAGAGAGAAGGACCCAGCAGCCCACTCCTGAAACAATTAGCCATTGAAAACCCTGTGTATACCAGAGAAGCACTGTCAAATATAGTGTTGGAAAATGAGCCCCCAGGTTGGAAACCATTCAAGAAACAACTGGGGAAGAGCTGCCTCCACAAAGTAGATTTAACTTTAATGACAAGAATGGAGTAAAGCCCTTGGGACCTCCTTTTGCTGATGTGGCATGACCCAAAATGAGAGAGAACACATTGGCTTCAACAATGGGGTCATAAAAAGATCATATGCATAGCACAGTGTCAGGGAGTGTTTTGTTCTGTTGTACATAGGGTCACTATGAGTCAGACCCGACTCGAGGGCACCTAACAAAAAGCAAGTGTATTACAGCAGCTGTGTCCAGGGAGGGAGAAATGGACATTGTAGGTGAGTCCCCAGGATTAGGGTGGGTTTCATGCAGCATGCCCACTTATTGGAAGTGCCACTGTTCAGTGGAAAGTGCCCAGAACACATTCACTCTGTCTGCTGGATCCATGACTGATTTGCTTGTTGTTAGGTGCTGTCGAGTCAGTATCTGACTCATAGTGACCTTACATACAACAGGGGAAACACTATTGTCAGTGCTTCTTTTCTGTTCATAGGGTTTTCAATGGTGGATTGATTTTTGGGAGTGGGTTGCCAGGTCCGTCTCCCAAGCCTACAGCAGCTGGTGTTCCTAGGTGGTCTCCCATCCAAGTACTAACCTGGCCCAACCCTGCTTAGCTTCTGAGATCTGATGGGATTTGATGCCACAGTGATGGCTGCAGGCATCGATTTGCTAGAGATACCCTGAAATTAATGAATGGGTGGCCCTACCCAAGTCCTCCCAATCTCCCTGAGTTGCAGTCACTCAGCTGAGTGTAAGGATTTAATTACTCTCTCAGGCTTTCGTCAGGAAAGATGGCATAGGGTGATAGGTTTTGAGGTTCTGGTCTTTGACTACACTGAGACTTAATGGGTAGACCTGGGGAGGGGTAGACCTGGGGGCTGACTTGCATAAAGGTTAGAGGGGCACTCATTTCATAGCCCTGATGAGAGGTAGGGGTGAGGTGTAATTCATTTTCTAGAGTTGATGTAACAAACTACCAGGGCTCGGGTGGTTTAAACTATAGAAATTCACTGTCTTGCAGTTCTGGAGGCTGAAGTTTGAGACCAAGGTGTTGGTAGGGCTGATTCCTTCTGAAGGCTGTGAGGAAAGTCTGTTTCGTGCCTCTCTCCCAGCTTCTGGAGACTTGCTGCTCAGCTCCCTGATAACCCCGGTCATCTTTGCATGTTTTCTGCAAGTGTGTCCAAATTTCTCCACTTCATAAGGAAACCAGTCATGGTGGATGAGGAGCCCACACAACTCCAGTACGACTTCAACTTAACTCACTGTATCTGCAGCAACCCCTATTCTTTCAGAATGACATCGTGTTCAGAGGTACCAGAGGTCAGGACTTCAGCATATGAATCTCAGGGGACACAATGCCACCCATCACAGGGGGACTATGGCATCAACCTTGTGAGTACACCTAAGACACTCTGAGGACTCAGAACTTCCTATGGTCTGCAGCCCACATCATACCAATGTCAGGAACAGCCTGGGGTGTGTGGCCTTTTGTCAAGCTCCTAGTTGCTAACACTGGGGTGTTAGCATCCATTTGCATCAAAGATTGGTGAGGCTTGGAACACTGGCTTATGTAGGAAAATGTCTGGCATTGTGGCTGGTCCTTAGCATGTGGTACCTCCTTGTCTCCCAACCGCTGACCACCTCTCACCTCCCTGGGTTCCACCTGACCAGGTCCTCTCCTTATTCTTCTGTAGGTGTTTTTGCAACAATCTCCCAGGATCATGTGCTCTAGGCCCAGCCATTGCTTCTTATGCTTGAGACCAAACCACACATGGCCCTGAACCCCTTCCCTTCCAAAGGCCTCTCAGATCCCTGCCCGCAGAGGTACCTGTCAGGACTCCTTAGGGCAGCCCTCAGCAGGCTCCCTTTATCCTTCAGCTGTTTCCCTGCCAGGGGAATTGTCTGGGAAATATGTCGCCTCTGAAAATTGAGAAAATTCGTGCAGAAGGTGTTTGCCAGAAAGATGGCAAAAGGTGTTGCTTTCACTTAGCAGGTGTTTAAGGTTTTATGAGACACAAGCTTTGTAGAAATCACGGGGCCCTCCAATGTTGTTTGATGTCTGGAATCACCATGCCTTCCAAGTTGCTGTAGATGGGTGTAGGGTGCAGGGTTTGGCTGCAGCAGAAATGTGTGTGCTGGGATTTTGGAGGAAGACAGAAATTGTGCTCCTGGGTCCAGCATGCTCCCTGGTAGGAGCTGAGCACCAGAAAAAGGTGACAGCTCAACCTTGAAATGTGTATTTTGTTTTTATGCTGGCCAGAATGATGGCCTTTTTGCAGCCATGTGTACTTCTTACTTAAGCTCAAATCTAGACTGGGTAAGGGCATACTATGTAAACAGAGTTCTGATGGGGGTGGAGTTGTACTGAGGACCCCTCTTTCATCGCTCAAACCTGACACAACAACTACATTGTTTTTTGAATTAAGATAGGGTCTCGCTAAATTACACAGACTGCCTATGGCTTCAAACCTGCAATCTTCCTGCCTCCACTTCCCAAGTCTCTGGAATTATAGGCTTGTATCACCATGCCTGCTTCTAATAACTACATTTTGTTGTTCTTGTTAGGTGCCATTGAGTCGGGCTGACTCAGCCACCCTATGTACAGCAGAGAAAAACACTCCCTGATTCTGTGCCAGGTACATGATCTTATTTATGTTTAAGCCCATTGTTGCAGGCACTGTGTCAAAACTGCCAAATCATTATCAACCAGGTCACAGCTTTCCATGGCATTTCCCTCCTTCCCTTTCATAAACATTGTCCATCTACCACAAGCCAGACACAGTGTTAGGGGAAGGACAGACTGAACACAAATCCCCGTTGCGTGTTTGGTCTGGTGGGGCATGCAAAGCCTGAGATTTTGATCCTGGCTTGCATTTCAATCCCTGGATGACTGACGTCCTTGGGGATCCTCCACCTTGGCTGCCCCTGAAAATCACCAGGGATGTGGCCACTTCGGCTCATGCGTCCACGTGTGCCTCAGCTGGGAGCAGCGAAGTCAGACTGTCTGGGGAATTTGAGCATGGAGTTGGGGTGAGAGGCCCTGCTCTGGACCACGCTGGGCCCCTTCAGATCATCTGCTCATGCATCCTCTCACCTGGAGCCCAGGCCTAACAGACTCTATGGAGGTCAACCTGCCTTGAAGCGGGGACTCTGACTGAAGTTATAATCCCCCACCAAACTAATAAAGATTAATGGACATCATCCTTCCTAACACCCAGAATAAATGCACACTTGTACATTTTGATACATAGGAAATACACATCTGTAACATGAAGTGATTCCCAGAAATAACTGGCAGGGAGCCTACTGTCTGCTTGCCATAGTGCTACCCATGGTGAGGCCATAATTGTCACTCTGTAGACAGGATCTTCCACAACCTGAAATTTAGTCCTGGATATGGGACTAGGTAACACAAGTGCAAAGGGCTGAGGGAAGGATGAAAGCTGGGAAAGGAGGGCGATGGCCATAGGAGCACTAAGCCTGGCTCCAAAGTGGTCGGGCTATTATCTAGCTCCAACTGAGGTGACCAAGCAGGAATTGAGGGCCCACACTGACAGATCTTCAGGGGTTTTGTTTGTTGTTTTGTTGTTGTTTATTTGTTTGATTTTTGCAAACTTTTATGCAAAATCTCTTAGGCTTTAAACGTTGAAAGTCATTCAATTTTTTCAGGATATTTAAACACAACAAAAACATAATGAGCGATGCAAGTCAGAAAGGCCAACTGATTAGATCCGTTTGGGGGCTTAGAAGACGGTAAGAGTACTAACTGCCAGGCAGGGCTCTGTCTGTACATGTACCTCCTGGGATGAAGCTTAGCTTCCATGGACCCCAGTTTAACTTGTAGCATTAGAGGCAGGAAAGCCCCATGGGTAGTGTCCTTCTGCTGTCTGCTAGGAAATGCAAGGTGCAAGTTCTTAAAGACCTGTGACCTGAAACTGTCTCTTCCCCTCTCAGTGTTATAAAATCTGCTGAGTTGTTGCTGTTAGATGTCATTAAGTTGGGTCTGGCTCATAGCACAACAGAACGAAACACTCCCAACACTGTGCCATGCCCAGCACTATGTCAGTGCTTCTCTGCTATTCATAAGGTTTTTTTGTTTGTTTGTTTGTTTGTTTTTCCATACTAGGGGTTGAACCCAGGGCCTTGTGCTAGCATATTCTACAAGTGCTGGACCACTGAGCTGCATCCCCGCCCAGTTTTTTACTTTTTGAGACAGGGTCTCAGTAAGTTATACAGATCGCTTCTGGTCTTGAACTTGGGATCCTCCTGCCTCTGCCTCCCAAGCTGCTGGGATTACAGGTGTGCACGACCGCGCCCGGCTATAAGGTTTTTAATGGCTGATTGTTTCAGGAGTGGACTGCTAGGTCCTTCTCTTGTTTTTGCAGTGCTAGGGATCAAACCCAGGGCCTCAGAGCATGCAGAGCAAGCGCTCTACCAACTAAGCTAAATCCTAGTCCCAATTAAATAGTAAGTTATAATGACTGAATCAAGAACTGAATCAAGAATTGCTAATTATTCCTTATCATCCAAATGGTCTTAGGTGTTGTCAGGTGGTAGAACAGCAGATCCACTTGTCTGGAAAGTCATTCATTTATTTAAAAACAGCTCTTGAATCTCCACTTGAATGGAACACTGTGACCCAGAACATGTGACAAACTAGGACCCAGCAAGCCCTGCCTTCAAAGACTCCACTTTTCCCCAGACAAGAAGAAACAGCAAGTTAAATTGTCTTAATTATACACAGCAAGGAAGGCCAGCTAACCAGGATGCTCAAGGAAGGCTGTCTGGCCTTTTCTTCTAACTGCTTTCATTTTAAGCCCTACTAAGAACACCGCAAGAAAATCCATGAATGATGATACTCTAAGAAATAATTCTGAAACTTCCACATTAAATGACTAGCAGGCTGTAGGTGCTCTAGAAGGAGAGGGCTTAGCACAAAAGTCTTTCCATCTTGGAGCCCTGCCTACTTCTCCAGTCTAAATGCCCACAAGCCTCTCACAGGAAGGCGTCACAAGCTCAAGTCCACGGTGTTCTGTTCACATATGGGGTTCCCTTTGATCTCTCTGTGTGCCACCAGAGCCCCAGGAGGACACAGGAGAAGGTGGGAGCACGGTGACCTGAGTGGAGGGAAACCACTGAGGATAGGAAAGGCAGCAGGAACACAGGTATCACCCCTAGGCCTGGGGTGGGATGAGGAGGTAGTTTCAGAGACCTGAAGCCAGAGGCTGAGATGAGGGAACCAGCTAATGGGACCACTGATCCTCGGTCAAGGGCACATCCAGGCTGTAGTGGGTAGGCAGGAGAGTGCACAGGCAATGAGTAGCTGGCATCAGTCTGCCATCTTCTTTGAGCCCCTGCCTGACCAGTAGCTGAACCAACTGGAACCAGAGGCAAGGAGTCTGCTAATAGTGCTCACTGCCCAGGACGTATGACAGACTAGGAAAGTGGGGGGAGTACATGGAGGGGAAACTGAGTCCAGAATATGAGCTACTAGCCCTTTAGCAACCAATCAGGCCACCTCATCTGGGAGGCCTTCCTGGCCACTGCCACCCCAGGTTAGGTGCCCACAGACTTGTGGGACCGGCTCATTTTAGGTACTAACTGAAGGTGTGCTGAGCAAGCGTATGAAGATTTGGCTATCTCTTAGTGTCCCTAGGGGGTTGGTTCCAGGACCCTCAGGTGGCACCAAAACCTGTGGATTCTCAAGATCTTTATTCTAAAATGGCATAGCATTTGCATATGATATTGTTGGTGGTGTCAGATGCCACCAAGTCAGGTCCGACTCATAGCAACCCTATGTACAACAGAAAGAAACACCACCACCACTGTGCCATGCACACGATCTTTTTTGTGTTTAAGCCCATTGTTGCAGACACTGTGTCAATCCATCTAGTTGAGGGTCTTTCTTTTTATCATTGACCCATCACTTTCCCAAACATCCTGTTCTTCTCCAGGGATTGGTCCCTCCTGACAACTATTGTTGTTGTTGTTGTTAGGTGCTGTGGAGTCGGTATCCGACTCATAGCAACCCTCATAGGGTTTTCAATGGCTGACTGTTTGGGGATTACTCGGGAGTGGATTGCCAGGCCCTTCTCCCATTTTTGCGGTGCTGGGAATTGAACTTAGGACCTCAGAGACTGCAGCGCAGTGCTCTACCAACTGAGCTAAATCCCAGCCCACCTAACAACTATATCCATACCTTAAATCATCTCTACATTATTTAGAATATCTAATACGATATAAAAGCTATGTAAATCCTTATACCATGCTACTTAGGGAATATTGGCAAGAATCCAAAATGTGTATGTGTTTAGCACAGGTACATTTTTTATTTTTCTGGACATCTTCTACCTGCTATTGCTTGAATCTGTAGATACAGAGCCAGTGGAGACAGAGGATAGCCTGTGCCTTCTTTCTTGTTCCTGGTGGCCCAGATCTTCACAAATTTGGGTAATAAGCTCTATATATTTATGATGTTCTATTTTAATTAGGATTTGTTTGATTTGTTTTTCCAAAATAATCACCTGGCAGCTTCTGATGCCCTCCCTGGTTTAGATTTTGTGGTTTGGAGGGCAAGTTTGTTTCTCTCCTCCTCTCTGGAGATATAACATGGGTCATGCCTATCACTTCTAAGCCAGGACACTTGTGTGACAGCTGTCACTGAGTGGACACTGTGACTCAGAGCCATCTTATCCATGTGTCCCTGAGCCCCACTCTTCTGTTTAGTGTAACGGTTTAGAGACTCATCCATGTTGTATTATATATGAGTAGTACATATTTTTTATTGCTGAATAAAATTCCACTGTATGGATATACTATATTTTGTTTATCCATTCCTAAACTGGATTGTTTCCATTTTTAAGTTGTTGTTTTTGTTAGGTGCTGTTGAGTCAGGTTTGACTCACAGTGACCCTATGCAAAACAGAATGAAACACTCCCTGACACTGTGCCATGCTTGCATAGTGCCAAGGAGAAGCACTATGTCAGTGCTTCTCCGCTGTTCATAGGGTTTCCAATGGCTGATTGTTTTGAGATTGCTTGGGGAGTAGGTTGCCAGGTCCTTCCTCCATTTTTTGCAGTGCTGGGGATCAAACCTAGGGCCTCAGAAAGAGCAGAGCAGCACTCTGCCAACTGAAAAGTGTTACTAGTTTTCATACCCCAGCTTATATGTGGATATGCTTTTCATATCTCTTAGATACAAGGGATGGAATTTCTGGATGATATGACAAGTTTATATTTAACTTTTTAGGAAAACTGTCAAAAAGTTTTGTAAAGCAATTACATGATTTTACTCCCCTCATCCCTCCCTCCTCATGGTGGAATGTATAAAGGGTACAATTTCTTCACTTCCTTGTTAGCACTTGATATTCTCTAGGTTTTGTTTTGTTTTGTTTTGTTTTTTATATCTATTCTTGGGAGCATGAAGTGGTAACTTACTATTGTTTTAATTTGCATTTCTCTAATGACTAGTGATGTTAAGTACCATTTCACGTGCTTATTGGACATCTACATATCTTTAGAGAAATGTCTATTTAAATCTCTTTAAACTGGGCTGTCATCTTAACTATTGAGTTGTAAATTTTCTTTAGGTGTTCTTCATTGAAATCTTTTACCAGATGTACGATTTGCAGATACTTTTAGCTCTGTAGCTTATCTTTTTATATTCTAAAAGATGTCTTTTAAGACACAAAAGTTTTTAATACTGATGAAGTCCACCATATCAATTTTTTTGAATCATAGTTAAGAATTTTTTGTATGTCATATCTAAGTATTTCTTGCTTAACCCAAGGTCTTGAAGGTTTCCCCCTGTGTTTTGGTCTAGACATAGTTTCACTTTTCTTTTTTTATATATTATTAAAGTTGTTTAATGATCTACTTTGAGTTAGTTTTTGGCTCTCTTGTGAGATAAGGGTCTAAATTCATCATTTGCAATGATAAATACACAATTATCCTCACAGCATTTGTTGAAAGACTATTCTTTCCCCAATGCATTAAGTTGGCATCTATACTGAAAAATCACATGATCCCAAGTGTAAAGTTTTATATATAAACTCTTAATTCTGTTCCATCTATCTTTTCACTAGTATCCCACTGTTTGATTACTGTAGATTTATTGTTGTTGTTGTTGTTAGGTGCCATCGAGTCGGTATCCGACTCATAGCGACCCTCATGGGGTTTTCAATGGCTGACTGTTTTGGGATTGTCTTGGGAGTGGATTGCCAGGCCCTTCTCCCACTTTTGCGGTGCTGGGAATTGAACTCGGGACCTCAGAGACTGCAGCGCAGCGCTCTACCCACTGAGCTAAATAGTAAGGTTTAAAATCACAAATTCTGAATCTTTCAACTTTGTTCTTCCTTTTCAAAATTGTTTTGGCTAATCTAGACCCTTGTATGTCCAAAATCAGTTTGTCAATTTCTGCAAAAACGTCTGCTGGGATTTTGATAGGAATTACATTGAATCTGTACATCAATTTGTGAAGAACTGCCCTTCTGAGAACATAGAATCTTCCAATGTACTAGTACATGAATCAGGGCTGTTTCTCCATTTACGTAGATGCTTCTGATCTTTCCTAAGGAATGTTTCTGTAGTTTTCAGTGTACAAAACTTGTATTTCTTTTGTCAAATTTATTCCTGGACATTTTATTATTTTTGATACCATTTTAAACATGGTTCAAAATATTTTCTTAACTATTTTCTGAATTTCAATTTAAAATTGTTCATTACTGGTAAGAAATAAAAACTGACTTTTTCATAGTGATCCTGTATCTGTAACTTTGCTCAACCTATGTATTAGTTTTAGTAGAATCTTGTTGCCTGTGTGAAATTGTCCATATCCAGCTTTGTGTTATTATGAATAAAGACTGTGTTTTTTTCTTTTAACTTCTCCCTTCCCAATTACAATGTCTTTAATATCTCTTTTTCTTTAAATTTTATTTCACTGGCTAGAAACACCAGTTGAGTGCTGAACAGAGATATGAAGAATATCCTTACCTTGCACCATCTTGTGGATAAATTTTCTGTCTTTCATTATTAAGAAGATATTAGCTATAGATTTTTTTGTTCATGACCTTTGTCATTTTGAGGAAGCTCCTCTATTCTTAATTGGGAGGATGTTGGAATTTTTTCACTTGCTTTTTCTATTTCTGTTGAGATGGTCATATGGGTTTTGTCTTTTGCAATTTTGTGCATTATAATAAAATAGTATATTATATTGATTATTGGATAGCAACACAAAATTTGGTCCCTGGGCAACATCCAACTTTATCATGGTGCATAATCTTTTTCCTCTGTTGCTGGATTTGATTTGTCAATATTTTGTTGAAAAATTTTGCATCCATGATCATGAGAGATTGCTCTATGGTTTTCTTGTAATGTTCTTGTCTGACTTGGTATCAGGATAACATCAAGGACACAAAAGGAATTTTGGGAAGTGTTTCTTCCTCTGTTTTCTGGGAAAATTTGTGAAAGGCTTTTTCTTCTTTAAATACATGTTAGAATTTGCTATTGAAATCATCTGTGCCTGAGAAATTGTAGCCTTTATACATTCCATGATGGGGAGGGAGGGATGAGGGGAGTAAAACCATGTAATTGCTTTACAAAACTGTTTGAAAGTTTCCTAAAAAGTTAAATATAAACTTGTCATATGATCCAGAAATTCCATCCCTTGTATCTGTGTCTCTAGTTACTATATCTATTGAGTCTATTCAGACTTTCTATTTCTTTTTGAGTCAGTTTTAATTATATATATCTTTCTAGTTATTCTTTATTCATTCATTTATTGGCACAAAATTATTTTTCTTTTTCCCCCAGGCTATTTATTTGCTTTTGGTCAATTTCTAGAATCCTGAAGTGGTTGTTTCCAGTGAGGCATTTCAACTGTCCAGTCCTTTGTGCGAGAGAGGATTTACTGAACTCTTTACTCTACTCTTCCAGAAATGATGACTTTCTCTCTGGTTTTAATATCATATTCTCACTTCTCAGTGGAGAAGAATGTGTGAATGACTTCTTCAGCTATGTGAGTTTCTATTCAACTGATATCTCCTCTGAGGTCCTTCTTGCCCACTCTCATCTCACATGCCTCTCCTCCTTTCCCCTCAGTACTTGTAATCACCACAGCCAGTTTATTTTAGTATAGTGGTTATTACTACACAGTGTGGGGGAGGACAAGGACTGGGCTCAGGTGTACCTTGCCCACATTCAGGCCTCTCAGGTTTAGCATGCTAAGCCTACTTGCCTGTGACCTGAGGCACACCCAGTCATACAGGCCCATGTGATGAGATGGTTGCCATTGCCGCCCTTGTTTGTCCGCACATACTCTCTTGCCTATTTCCTCTTTTTCCAACCTTGCCTAGGGCATGCTCTGGACTTGCCTGAGACATGCCCAAGCTTTATTGGGTGATCTAATTCAACAAGCACACTGAATGGTGCTCGATACATAGTGCGATTCTGATGCAATATCTTACTTTCACTTTAGGCTGATTGCCATATAAGCTGAGCCTATCCTTAAAATAAATGGATTTCATTTTCTGAAGCTGTCCCCTGAGTGTGTCTCAAGGACACACTCAGGGGACACACCCTACGGCTATTCCCTACGTGCGTAGGGTATGGCTATGCCACACCCTACGGCTATTCATGACCCCCCCACCCCTCTGATGGAGGCCCTACAACACAGGTTTTTCTACTTATTCAGTCACGTTCCCACTTCCTGTCTGTCTGCCACTCCATGACCACCTGAGCCTCTCTGCTAGGATATCAGTGCCATGAATGTATAGGCTTTCCTTAGACTTGTGGCACACGGGAACCCTGGTAATTTTCTGTTGACAAATGAGTGAGTGAAGGAATGCAAGAAAGAATAAAGGAAGGATCACAGGAAGAGAGAAATCCTCACACTTGGATAACTCATTTCCAGGA
>VMDO01014036.1:11581-56132 GCA_007922755.1 Pedetes capensis | reverse complement strand
TAAAACAGATATAAAACAGATGACAATAATAATGCACAGGCCAAGTGGAGGATATCGAAATGTAATGTTATGATGTTTTAAAGATATATGTGGATTTTATGTTACTTGCAAGTATAATGTGATAAGTTAAAGTTGTAAAATCTAAATACTAAAGAATAAGCGGCAAGCAAAAGCAAGAGTTACACTTAATAATCCAACCAAAGAGATGAATAAAATGCAATGATAAAAACCAGGATTTGGGGGGGGGGGTTGTTTGTCGTTTTGTGCTTTTTGTTTTTGGTTTTGTGGTGTTTTTTAGGATTCTTTGTTCTTTTTTTATGATGCTGAGGCTCAAACCAGGGCTTCATGCACACAAGGCATGTGCTTTACCATCTGTTTTAAAAACTTCTTGATTAATGCCAAACAAGACAGGAACAGAGCGAAATTAGGGGGCTTGGAGAAGAGCAGACTGGAAAAATAAAAACATATGACCAGATGGTAAATTATAAGAAAATCATATCAAAACTAACAAACAGGTTCTAAAATTTATACAAAGTACAAATGACTGCTAATAGCCAGGGCAATCTTGAAGAAGATAAAAGAAGTTGTAATATAAGATGTCAAGTATAATTATGAAGTGTGGTGCTGGTATAAGGATAGGTAAATGGATCAATCGAAAAAAATAGGTTTAAGACAGAAACACATACATAATGTTCTGACTTAAGAACAATGCATCCCTGCTCTGTATGATGAAATGAGGTTCTTGTCAATAAATTGTACTGGGCCTATTTTATACTCATGTGGAAAATAAATGAACCTTGACTGCCACTCACTCCATGCACAAAAATCAATCCAAATTGATCACAGCCCTAAAAGTCAAAGGTAAAAAAATTTATAGAAAATATATGACAATATCATCATGACCTTCACATAGACAAAGATTTTTTAAGTCAAACACACACACACACACACACACACACACACACACACACACACACACACTGAAAAGGAAAAGTTTAATTGTATTTCATCCAAATAAAAACTTTGGTCATGAGAAGATGCCATTAAGACAGTGAAAATCCAAGCAATTAAATAGAAGACATTGCAACACACACACACACATGCATACACACACACAATGATTCATTCAGAGCAATTTTGATCTTAAAAATCAATAAGAAACATAAGCAACCCCATTTCTAAAATTTTAACTTTATGATTAACAAAACATAATTGTATGCATTTATGGGGTACAATGTGATGTTTTGATATATGTACAATGTGGCATGATTAAATCAAGCTAAATAACATATCCATCAGCTCACTTACCTAGGCAAAATATGTGAAAAGGCACTTTAAAAAGAAGATATACAAATGGCGAACATGGTTATTAAAATATGCTTGATGTCAGTCATCGGGGAAGCATTATGATATCATTGCTACAATAGTCCAAGAATAGAAATAAGATTTTCACTAATTAAAAATAAAATAGGTGAATATTTTATGACATATTCACTCAATCAATACTTCAAAACACACAGACCTTGATGTTAATTGTGAACACATAATAGTGTTAACCAGTTGTATTAGTCAGCTGTCATCACAGTAGCAGAAAAACAAACCAAAAAAGCTTATGGAGGGAAAGGTTTATTGGCAGCTCACAGTTAGATCAATCCATAATGGTGGCAGCAGCAGGCATAGCAGTGGTGGATGGGCCCATGTCAGAAGACTTCATGACATCATGGGGCATGAAGCAGAACAAGTAACCTGGGCCATGGATCTGGGGTAAAACCCTCCAATGTTCCATCCCCAGGGAGCAACTTCATTAAAGCTAGATTCTGCCTCCCAACATTTCCATAGCCTCCCCAGAGAGCACCACCAGCTGGAGACTGATGATTAAAGTACGTGACCTTTGGGAGACACTTTATATTCAAACCATGACACCCCACCCCTGGCCCCCAAAGGTGTATGTCCATAATGTAATGCAAAATGCATTTAATAAGGTAGGCATGGTGGTACATGTGTGTAATCTCAGCAATCAGGAGGTTGAGGCGGGAGGATTAATGCAAGTTTGAGGCCAGCCTGGTCTACATAGGGAATTTCAGACAGTCTGGGCTACACAGTGAGACCTAGTTTCAAAAAAGAAAAACAAAACAAAAAAAAAAAAAAACAAAAGAAATGCATTTAGTTCGACTTTAAAAGTCCCCAAAATCTTAACAGTCTCAATTGTCCTTAAAAGCCCAAGTCCAAGTCTCCACTGAGACTCAAGGCAAAGTTGGCTGTGGGCCTATGCAAAACAGAAGACAGATTACATACTTCCAACATTAAATAGCACTGAGTAAGCATTCCCATTCCAAAAGGGAGGAAAGGGGGCAAAGATAGGAAATATTGGTCCATAGCAAGACTACTATCACTCTGGACAAACAAACTCTG
Source organism: Pedetes capensis (assembly GCA_007922755.1). Lineage (NCBI taxonomy): Eukaryota > Metazoa > Chordata > Mammalia > Rodentia > Pedetidae > Pedetes > Pedetes capensis. Next base: position 53,720 of record VMDO01014036.1, on the reverse strand, counting down.
TAAGCATGGCATCTGGCAAACATGACATCATCTGGCATCTGGTATCATCTAAACTTGAACAGGCTTGCGTGACTACCTTCCCTGTGGTACTGCCATTTGCAGCACACATGGTCCTCCTGGACTGGCTCCACTTTTTGCTGGCAGATTCCTTCCATAGGCATTTCACAGTTCTAGCATCTCCAAGATCCTGGGGTTTCCACTGATGCTATGCTCAAAGCTACACACATCAACCCTTCAGGGGATCTCCTCAGGGAACCCATCCTGGTACACATTGTGTGGCCTAGAAGGCTATCTTCTGAATCCTTAGTAGCAACCTTCATAACCCCTTAACTCTTTCATTCTGCATGCCTGAAAAACCAGCACCACATGGATGTTACCACGTTTTGCTGCTGCCTCAAGAGGTAGCTTTACCTTTTTAAACCACAGCTGCCAAAGCAGCCTTGGCATACTCTGGCTGAGAAATCATTTCTCTAGGTGGCCTCTTTCAGGAGTGCATCTCAGAGAGAGCTTTTCAAACCATCCCTTTTTAAGCTCAGATGGGAGGAATCTGGCTATTTCCTTCTGTTCTCTGAGGGAATGTCTTTTGCCTCAGTCTAAAGTAGGTTTTCCTTCACTGTGGCTTGTCTCTTTAACAATTAAGTCCTACTGGCTTCAGCCAGCCCTATCCACAATAACCTTAGACAAGCCATAGCATTTTCCCTGTTTAAACTCTGTATTTTCAGACATTTTTCTGTGTTTCTCTATTTTTCCATAAATCTTGTTGAACAAAGCAAGTAGTAAGCAAGCCATGATCCTTGTATCTCATTGACTGGGCTGATATTTCCTCTGCCAAGTTAGTCAGTTCATAACTTTTAAATTCAGCCTCACTCAAATCTTGGGCATGAGCAAAAGTCAGACACTCTCTTTGCTAGAATATAACATGGATCACCTCTAGTCCAGTGTCCAATAGAGTCTTCATTTTCCTCCAAAACACTATGAACCTCATCTACATTTCTAGCAGTGGGAGCATTCTGGTCTTCCTTATTGTAACCAATACTTACTCTCAAGCCCTCCAGAGTTTCACTCACCTGTATCTCCAAACTCTCCCAAATCCCTCCCACAAGCAAGTTCCAAAGGCCTAAGAATCACATGGTTAGGATTCTGGGCAGCAATGACCTCATTCTTGGTACCAATTTTCTGTCTTAGTCATATGTCATCACTGTAGCAGAAAAACCAACAGAAACAAACATGGAGGAGGAGATTTATTGGAAGTTCACAGTGAGTAGCTCAGTCCATAATGGCTCCAGGGCAGGCATGGCAGTGGCAGGAGGCAGGACCCATGGTAGATGGCCTTAAATCTTAGCAGGAAGCAGGTCTGGGGTAAAAACCTCCAAAGACATGCTGCCAGTGACATCACCTCCACAAGACTAAGACCAACCCCCAAGTTCTATCTCCACAAACAGCACCACCAACTGGGGACCAAATGTTAAAGTGCATGACCTTTGGGGGGCACTTTATATTCAAATCATGGCACACACATATGTAAGTATCCCTTAAGCATATGCTCATCTCCAAACCTATTTGTACTCTTAGCTCCAAACCTCATCCGTATTGTGAAAATGGAATCAATGTGCATCTTCCATTATGAAACTGAATAAAACAAAATATTGCTCCTTGAAGGGACAATTTAGGGAGTGAAGAGAGGGAGGGAGGGATCTGACAAAAGAAAGCAATGATGGGAGAAGACAGGAAGGGGAGGAGGGACAAGGAGGAGCGAGGAATGAGAGAGAGGGTGACCTCAAAGTAAACAGCCCAACTTTAATAGTTCAGGAAATAATTATAATGATACCAACAATACCAAAGAATGGTAATAATGCAAATGGGCTAGATTATTCATGTAATACTACTGACAATGTAAAAAGATAGATCACTACAGAAAAAAAGTTTGGACTTAAATCATAATTGGGATGCAAAGGTATATAGAAAAATAATCCCACAAAAAGACATGCAAGTAGAAGAGAGGCCTTTGGTTGAGGGGGTGGGAGAGGGTGCACAAGAGGGTGAGGGGGAAGTTATCTGTGAAATGTATATGTGGAAATCTCACAATGAAATGCATGCCAGAATGAAACACATTAAGTTGTACATTAAAATTTCCAATGAAAAATATTGTTCCTTGTCAGAGGAGTCAAAATATTTACCATACTGAAAAATTAACCATAAGATTAGACGCAGACATCTTAATAAAGAAAGGGGATTTTAGGTTTCTAGTTTTCAAATTAAAGAAAAACAAAAGAAAAATAAAGAGAAAAAAGGAAAACATTTGTACTTTTCAATGTGTACATTTTCAAATGAAAAAGTAAAATATCATTTAGAGTATATGAATTACATTGCATGATGCCACCATATGGCTCTAAATATGAATTGTTTTGTTGTGGTAAATTGAAATTATGAAAAGATGAAAATGTTGGAAATGAAAAACACAATAAATCAAATACAAAACACAATGGAAAACAACACCAGCAGACTAAATCAAACAGAATAAAGAATATTGGTGATGGAACACAAGACGGAGGAGATACTAAAATAAATGAATATGACCACAACTTTCAAGAACTGTGGCACATGATGAAGATACTAAGCCTAAGAATCCATGGGGTGGAAGAAGAATCTGAGATTAAATCAAAGGCATAAGAAAATCTATTCAATGAAATAATAGCAGAAAATGTTCCCAAAGTTAGGAGAAGAAATAGATACCCAAACACAAGTGGCATTTAGAACTCCAAACAGAAGTGACCAGAAAAGATCCTCTACGCATCAGATTATAGCTAAAATGCTAATACTAGAAAGCAAGGAAACAATTCTAAAAGGTACAAGAGACAAATACCAACTCATATACAAAGGCAAACCCATCAGAATAACATCAGACCTCTCAGGAGCAGCTCTAAAAGACAGGAAAGTATGGAACACATTTCATGTCCTGAAAGTTAATAACTTCCAACCAATATGTTGTTGTTGTTGTTAGGTGCCGTTGAGTCGGTATCCAACTCATAGCGACCCTCATAGGGTTTTCGATGGCTGTTTCGGGATTGCCTTGGGAGTGGATTGCCAGGTCCTTCTCCCATTTGTGCGGTGCTGGGAATTGAACTCGGGACCTCAGAGACTGCAGCGCAGCACTCTACCAACTGAGCCAAATCCCAGCCTTCCAACCAATATAGATTACTTTATTCAGCAAAGCTATCTTTCAAAATTGATAGAGAAATAAAGATCTTCCAAGACAAGCACAAGCACAATCAATTCATGACCACTAAACCAGCATTAAAGAAGATAGTTAAAGGAATCCTACACACAGAGGAAGAAGAAATAAAGATACAAACATGAGAATAAAGAACAAATCCGATGAGAGGAAAGCTAGAACAAATGAAAGCTATCACAGAAGCAAGTATGTCCAACACAGTAAACCATAACACTCCTCATATTACCAGGAGAAGTAGAAAAGAGCAATCATCAATCAAACCATCTATGAAAACAGCCAACAAAATCACAACAAAACACCAAATTCCTCCCCATAATAACCCTAAACACAAATGGTCTTAATGCACCACTTAAAAGGCATTGACTAGCATTGGATTAAAAAACATGACCCAATTATCTGTTGCCTTCATGAGACACACCTCTCTGTCAAACATACACACAGAATGAAAAAGAAAGATTAGAAAATTATTTACCAACCATAAGGAAGCAAAAAAAAAAAAAAAGGAGAGGTTGCTATACTAACATCAAAGTAGAATTCAGCCCAAAATTAATCAGAAGAGATAAAGAAAGTCACTACACATTAACAAGCAAACAATCAATCAAGAAAACATAATGATTATAAATATTTATGCACTAAACACTAGAACACCTGATTCCATAAAATGAACACCATTGCCCATCAAGGAACAGATAGATCCAGATACAATAGTCATGGGTGACTTCAATACCCTGCTCTCATCAGTCACCCAAACAACAACAACAACAACAAAAAATAAATAAAAAAAAGAATCCTTAGAATTAAACAATACTACAGATCAAATGTGGGCTGGGCTTTAGCTCAGTTGATAGAGTGCTGCTCTGTGTTCTCTGAGGTTCTGAGTTTAATCTCCAGCATTGCAAAAACAGAAGGACATGGCACCACACTTCCAAAACAATCCCAAAATGACCAGCCATTGAAAACCCTATGAGGGCCACTATGAGTTGGACATGACTAGACGCTATCTAACAACAACAACAACAACACCGACCAAATGGACTTAACAGTCATCTGTAGCACATTTCATCCAATAGATGAGGAATACATATTCTTCTCAGCGCTCCATGGAACTTTTTCTAAAATACACCACATTTGAAGTCACAAAGTAAGTCTTAACAAATACAAAGATATTGAAATCATTTCGTATATCCTATCATCACAATGGAATAAAAGTAGAAATTAATAGCAAAAGAAACTACAAAACATAACAAACACATGTAGATTTATCAACACACTTTTGAATGATCAATGGGTCATTCAAGTAATCAGAGAGGAAATTTTAAAGTTCCTAGAATCAAATAAAAATGAAAACACAATCTACCAGAACCTTTGGAATATAGCAAAGGCAGTTCTATGAGGGAAATTTATAACTATGGGCACTTATATAAAAATCAGAGAAAACTCAAATAAATAATTATGTACCATAGGACATTAAAAAAAACAACAAGTCAAACCTAAAAGTAATGGATGGAAAGAAAGAGTTAAGATCAGGGCAGAAGTCAATGAAATGAAAACTGACAAAAAAAAAAAAAACAATATAAAGAATCAACAAAACAAAAAGCTGTTTCTTTGAAAAGATAAAGAAGATCAACAAAATCTTAGCCAAACTAACCAAAAGAAAGGGGGAGAACATCTCAATTAGTGAAATTAGAGATGAAAAGGGGGTCATTACAACAAGTGTCAATGAAATACAGAGGAGTACCAGAGACTACTTTGAGAACTTGTGCTTCAGAAAATTAGAAAATACAGAAGAAATTGATAAATTCCTTAACACATATAATCTACCAAAACTAAATCAAAAGGATATGAATAAACATAACTATAATGAATTAGGAAATTGAGATAATAATAAAGAATCTCTCAACAACAACAACAAAAGCCTAGGTCTTGAATGGATTCACAGCTGAATTCTCCAAAGTTTTTGAAGAATCAATATCTATCCTCCTCAAAATATTCCATAAGATAGAAAAGGAAATAATACTCTCAAACTTATTCTATGTAGTCAGTATCACCCTGATACCAAAACCAGATAAGGACACAACAAAAAAGAAAACTATAGACTAATTTCTCTGGTGAACATAGATCCAAACATCCTCAAAAAACCTTGCAAATCAAATACAACACATATAAAAGATGCTGTTGTTAGATCCTATGGCCAAGTAGGTTTCATTCCACAGAGGAAAAGCTGGTTCAACAAATGCAAATAAATAAATGTAATACTTCACATAAATAGACTCAAAGATGGAAATCACATCATCATCTCAAATAGATGCAGAAAAGGCTTTTGAGAAAGTTCAACATCCCTTCATGACAAAAGTCCTAAAGAAATTGGGAATATAAAGAGTATACCTCAACAGTATAAATGCTATATATGACAAACCTATAGCCAATATTTTACTAAATGGGGCAAAACTGAAAGCATTTTCTCTAAATTCAGTAATGACACAAGAATGCCCACTCTCTCTACTCTTATTCAATATGTTATTGTTGTTAGGTGCCATCAATATAGTGATTGAAATTCTAGCCAGAGCAATAAGTTAAGAGAAAATAAAAGGGATACAAATAGGGAAGAAATAAAATTATCCCTGTTTGCAGACAATATGATCTATACTTAAAGTATCCTAAAGACTCCATCAGATACCTCTTACATTGTATAAAAACTTTCAGCAAAGTATCAGAACACAAAATCAATATTCAAAAATCAGTATCATTTCTGTATATCAACAATGAATAAGATGAGGAATCTTTTCATAATGTGCTATTTACATTTCTGTATATCAACAATGAATAAGATGAGAAACCTTTTCATTATGTGCTATTTATTATCTCTCTGTCCACACTAAAATGCAAACTCCGCAAAGAAAAGGATTCTTGTTTAGTTCAATGGCCTTACCGTAGTGTCTTGCACATTATAGGTACTTGTTGTTGTTGTTGTTAGGTGCGGTCGAGTTGGTATCCGACTCATAGCAACCCTCATAGGGATTTCAATGGCTGACTGTTTCAGGATTGCCTTGGGAGTGGATTGCCACGTCCTTCCCCCATTTTTGCGGTGCTGGGAATCGAACTTGGGACCTCAGAGACTGCAACGCAGTGCTCTACCAACTGAGCTAAATCCCAGCCCTATAGGTACTTAGTGTGTTAAATTATCCTGCATAATAGTTGTTAGAGAAGATTATTATAGGTCGGATCCTGGTGGTCATTTGGCTTTTTGCTAGCTTGTCAGTAGTAATAACAACTATAGCCATGGGGGAGAAGTGGTCACGTCAAGAGCAATAATTATGTAAGGGCATTTTATGAAGTGATAAGTACAGACTGGCACCTATAGAAGATAGATTTAAAGGCCCTATAGGACAAATGTGAGCCAACTTAAAATTCTACAAAGAGGAAAATCTGTAAGAGAGGAACTCAAAGTCTCCTAACATAAAACAATGATAAGGAGAGAGAAACACTACCTTGATTTGATCACTTCATACTGTATGCACGTCTTGAAATGTCATACTGAACTTTATTAATATGCACAATTAATACATGGTAATCAAAATCAAATAAATAAATTCACTATAAAATGTTTTCCCTTGGAAATCAAACCCCTGGTATATTTTAAAGAATCAATCTTGAAGATGATAAGTGAAATTAAGTGCAATGGTTTTGTATATCTTGGTCTGACTACAGATGGAAGGCTTCTAATTTTAAATGTTTCATCTCCTACTGTTGGGAAATTCAGGATGGTAAAATTTTTCCTTATATTATTTTAACTGGTTGTTCAAAATATCAGTTCTCTTTTATACAATGCTATTACTAAATAATTTGATAATAAATGGAATACAAAAAAGAAAAGAAATGGATTTCTTGATTATCCTAATGAGATATACCATGACTTAAATCAGCTAACCAATAAATCTGCCAAGAAATTTTTTGTTCTTTACCAAGTTAGTTAAGTAATTTGTGACTTAGTTCTGTTGCTGCAGTGTATAGATCACTTCTTTTTCCCCCCATTTTCATGCCTGCATTGTTTCCCTTTTTCTTATTTCAAACTGCATACTATTAAAATATACAAATAAATGAGAAGATTTAAAATTTTTAAATGAGCAAATAGCTGGAATAAATACTTGTTCACTGAAAACACGCAAATGGCTAATAAACACACAAAAAGATGCATGACATCACTAATCATTAGGAAAATGCAAATCGAACCACAAGCTTGCACCATTTTACACTCATTAGAGTAACTATTACTTTAAAAAGCATATTAGTGGTGAGAATGTGAACAAATATGAACCCCTGTGCACTATTGGTGGGATTGTGAAATGGTGCACCCACTACAGAAACAGTAGGAAATGTTTATGAAAAATTAAAACTAGAATGCCATGTGATTCCTGCTTTTCCACTTTTACATATATCCTCAAGAGAACTGAAAGTAGGGACTTGATATTTCTACACCTATTTTCATAGCTGCATATTCACATTAACTGAAAGGTGGAAGCAACCTAAATGTCCACTAGTAGATGGGTGGATAAACCCAATGTTGCTGTTGTTGTTAAGTGCCATCAAGTTGGTGTCTGACTCATAGCGACCCTATATACAATAGATGGAACACTATTGTCATGCTTCAGGGTTTTCAATTGATGATTATTTTTTTGGGAGCAGGTTGCCGGGTCCTTTTCCCAAGCCTACAGCACCTGGTGTTCCCAGGTGGTCTCCCATCCAAGTACTAACCAGGCAGGACCCTGCTTAGCTTCCAAGATCTGACAGGATAGATGCCACAGTGCTACAGCTGCAGGCAAACCAAATGTAGTGATACATATAATGTAACATCAACCTTGAAAAGGAAGAATTATGACACATGCTATAGCATTGATGAACCTTGAAGACATTATGCTAAATGAAATAAATTAGAAAAACCAAATACCAATGGTCCTATTTATGTGATATACCTACGGTAATCAAATTCATAGAGATGGAAAGCAGATGGTGGTTTTCAGAGACTAGGTGTAGAGGGATATGACTAGTTAGTGTTTAATGGGCTGAGAGTTTTGTTTTGAAAAATGAAAAAAATTACAGAGATCTCAGTTGTTGGTGATTGCATAACAAATTGAATATACTTAATGTCACTGAACTGTACACTTGAAATGATTAAACTGGTAAGGTTTATGCTTTGCTTATGTTTTCACAATTCAAAATTAAAGTAAAAAGTTTTTCAGTGCTGGGAACTGAACATAAGGCCTTTCACATGCTAGGCAGATGCTCTACCATTGAGTGCATTATACCTCCAGCCCTGAAAATTTAAATTTAAATCCCCCAAATTGGAATTAAATGATAGATTAAATGATATCTAATGTAGTACAAAAGAAGCCAGTCAAAGAGGAGCCTGGAAAAAAAAACATGATATATATGTAAGCAGCAGCATAGCAGATACATCTAAATATATCAATAATAAAATTAGTTATGAATGAGTAAGACACTCCAATGAGAAGGCAAAAATTGTCAGACTAGATGAAGATATTAACTAGTTACTATTTATGAGAGATACACTCCAGTTTCAAAGACACAGGGAAATTGAACATAAAATGACAGAGGAAAGATGCACCAAGTAAGTAACAATCAAAGGAGTAAGTGGCCATAGTAATATTACAAAAACTGAATTTAGGACACAAAATTTACCAGAGACAGAGGGATATTTATAGTGTTAAAAGTGTATAAGCACTAGGAATATATACAAATTATAAAAACATAGATACTTAGAAGCATCCCCAAAATACGTGAAACAAAATCTGACAAATCTGACCTGAGACATTTCAACAACAATAGTTGGAGATTTCTTTACCCCATTTTCATTAATATGTAGAACAAATAAACAGAAAATCAGTAAGATTATGTCTTTTGAACAATAAAACCAAGACATAACAAATATCTATGGAAAACTGCCTCTTATAGCAGCAAAATAAACATACTCATGTAAACATAGAACATTTTCTGAAATAGACATATGATAGGCCTTAAAAAACTCAAGGAACATAAAAGGATTGAAATAATACAAAGTATGTTATTGTACTATAATGAAATTAAACAGGAAGTCATCAACTGAAATAACTTTGGTAAGTTCACAAATAAATGAAAATTAAGCAAGATATTTTTAGAGAACATAGAAGTCAAGGAAGTAATCACAAACCTAATTAGAAAATATTTTGAGATGGCTCAAAATGGCACATCAAAATTTAAGGAATCCATCTGAAGTAGCCTAGTGGGAAAGCTATTGCTACATACACATGTTTGAATAAAATAAGGATTTCATGTCAGTAACCTACTCTTCCAACTTAATAAAACAAGAAAAATAGTAGTAATGTAAATGTTAAGTATGCAAGTAATAAATATTATAATAGGAATAAAACAAAATACAGAAAACAATACAGAAAAATCAATGAAAATAATTGGATCTTTGAATGATCAACAAAATTGACAAAATTTTTCTATCTCTTTAAGACAAACTAATAAACACAGACTATCAAATCAAAATTAAGCATAGAATATTGGCATAATTTAATTATCATCCAACCATCAGTCAGATGTGTTTCAACACTTTGTGCCTATATACATTCCATGTTTTGATTAAGGTATCTGGGTATGGCTGCATATTTAAAGTTCAGAATGCTTATAATCTGGCTTAACTTTTACTTTCTGTGTTGACAATACATTATGAATGAGTTACACTCTCCTGTCTTCATGTGGCAGACTTTAAAATTAAAAACTTAAAATTTTAAATAATTTATGGGGATGATCAAAATATAGTGAATGTTTAAATTAAAAAAATTGAAACCAGGTTTAGTGGCACACACCTGTAATCCCAGAGACTCAGCAGGTGGAGGCAGAAGGATTGCCGGTTCAAAGCCAGGGGCAGCCTGCTTAACTTAGTGAGACCCTCTCTCAAGATAAAAAATAAAAAATGGGCCAGGGGTGCAGCAGAATGGTAGAGCACTTGCAAAGTATGTGCAAGGCCTGGGTTCAACCCCTAAGTATTGAAAAAAAAAATTGAAGGTGATTAATGGCAATGTGTCTTTTACTGTTTTCTTATTTAAACATTCACTGTATTTTTTGATCACCCATTATAATAAGAGCTATGGATTATCTCCTCTACCCAGACATTTTGTTGTTCATCATGTGTTTATTTATTTGCTTGCTTATTTAATGACTGGACTTGTACTCATTTTGTAATCCTTCTCCTGCACCATCTGGCCACTTTTGTCTCTACATAGTTTTTTTTTTTGTCATAATCTTTGTTGCTTCTAATTTCTAATCTGGTTTCCTTTGACTCTGCTCTGTGTCAGTATAACTTGGTGTGCACCAAGTGTTTGGACAGAGATTATATTTAAACACTTTGCGCCTCTATGTCTTCCAAACTTTACTTAGGAGACCAGTGTACAGACACACATTCAAAGTTCAGGCAGTTTACAATTCAGGTTTAACATTTACTATCTACTTAGACAAAGAGTAATTTTCATCTAGGGATTCACCTGGTGCTGGAAATTTTTGTTACTATAAATAGTGTTGAGATTTGCTTTCATATTACATTAACTTACTTCAACACAGTTTGAACCCCTTCAGGTCTAGTTTTTAAGCTTTATGAGACAAGGGTATAGCAACAATGTCTAGGAATTTTCCCCCACTACTGAGAAAAAAAACAGGTCTCATTTCTCAGTATAATTTCCAATGAAGTTTTCCACTCTGAATGGTAGGCTCAGACAGTTTCTGGCCCTGTGTTAGCTTCAGGAATTATTCAATAGAACCTTGTTTAGAACTCCTTTCCCCTACCATGCATAATTTCCTCAGATGTATATACCAAGTACTTGAAGCCTAATATAGATATTTGGAGTTCTCTCTCTGCAGCTTTCTTTTCAATACTCTGTCCTATAAATTCTACTTGCTTTGATTCCTTGAACTATGATTTCCTCTAATCATTTATTCTCAAGTAATAATAAAATCATTTCTTTTTTCCTTTCCACAAGGTCAAACTTTATTGAGTAATGGTAAATTCACAAGCTACAGCGATTTTTGTTGGTTGTTAATCCCATGACATATGCACTGGATTGTCTGTTGATGGGCCAGTGGATGCTGCTGTACCTCAATGTTAGGCATTCCTTCTTTTATATGATCTAGATGAAGTGGGTTGCATCAATCATTGGTCTGGTGTGTTCAATAAGTTCATGATCTGGTGTTTCTGATATGGTTTTGATACATTCTTACGTCCATGTGTTCCTAACTTGATTTGATAAGTTCATAGGTCATGATATTTTATTTGCACAAATAAGTTATTATCAGTCTGTGCCTCATTGTTTATGCTGTACAGTTTGTTGTTGTTAGGTGCTGTTGAGTCAAGTGTGATTCATAGAGACCCTATTTACAATTGAATGAAACACTCCCTGATTGCGTGCCAGGCATACAATCTTTTCTATATTTAAGCCCTGCTGTAGTCTGATGCCTGCAGCCTAAGGATCCAGGGTTTCCCGAAGGTGGGTGGGTAACAGAAACACCACAGTTCGGAGGCTATGTGGATCTGTTCCATTTATTGCTCGGATAGCTCAGTTTTTTATACAGTCTTTTTTAGGCTTTAGGTCAAGCAAGTAGTAAGAATACGTGCAGTTTTACATACATCTGGCAGTCATAATAGCAGTGGAGGGTCAGGCTGACCAGAACAGCAGCCTTTACTTTTTTTTTCTCTAGCTGGGAACCAAGGTCTGCCTTAGATAAGCACCTCTCTGTGTTAAAATTGTCAAGGAGGCTTTTATACTGAGGGAACAGGCCTGTGTCTTCTTTTAATTGCTCTAGACTTTTTTCGTAAATTTTAGCTATCATAAATTGGGCCACATCAATCCAATTAGGGGCTAACAACTCAGCCTGTTGCAGCTGAAGCATAAATCACTTAATGTTTGAGTTCCAGGGTGGAAGTTGTTGGTCAGCTTTAACTAAAATATTGTCCACATAACTTTTACAATTGGAGGTCATTACTTCTAACTCATTTACAAATTCCCTCAGTCGTGTCATTCTTTCAGCATTTGTTTCATTAGAGTTTAATACAATATTAGTTATGAGTATTAGTAATCATAATAATTAGAAGCAGTAATCCTATTTCTAGAAAGCAAAAAGCACATTTTCCTTTTCTTCATCCCCATCCATTTCTTGGAAGATGAGTTCCTTGAACCCCTCTTCCCCATATCCGGACCTTGTCAGACAATATGGTTAGAAATGGCTGTGGCAAAGCCCATTGTTGCAACCTCTGTGTCAATCCATCTAGTTGAGAGTCTTCTTTTTATTCACTTACCTGCCACTTTCCCAAACATGATGTCCTTCTCCAGGGATTGGTCCCTCCTGACATGTCCAAAATATGCGAGGCATAGTCTAGCCACCCTGGACAGTTGGTGGTTGTTAATTTACACAAACAAGATGTAGAGTAATTAGCCTCAGCATTTATACTAAAAATGGAGCAGATTGCTGTTTTGTAAAATGGAGTCACTCAAGGCAAGGCTCAGCCTGATATCTACTGTTCTGTACAATCTGGAGGAACTTAGACCAGGACATGGTGTATCCCTACACTGGTGAGAATGTGGAAGGATGGAAACCCTTGCGCAGTGCAGCTGCCATGGAAAACAGTATGGTGGTTCCTCAATAAACCGAATGTAGAATCACCATATCATCTAGCAATTCCACTTCCCAGTGCATGCCCAAAAGAAGAAAAAACAGCCACTCAAATAAACGTGCACCTATGTTCACAAAACCATTACTCAGTGTTGAATAAAGGTCATAGGAAACCAATTGTTTTGCACTAGGCTTCTGCACTGTGCCCCAGAAAACCAGACTCAAAATGAAAATGGAGTCACCATGCTCAAATCCCAGCCATCAAACTGAAACTAAGTTGTTATCTGACTTCTTGGGAAATGGAGACAGTGGGTTTCAATGGACATGATAACGAAATTCCTTTTGTTTTAACCCTTACAGAAAAGCAACCCAGAGCAACCTGATGTTAACCCACCAGTTATTGTTCCTATTGTATGTCTCCCTGTCTCTGCCTTAGGAAGAAAGAAACTCTGAAATGACCAATCCACTCTTCATTTGTTTCTACTTTCCTCAGCATCTGTCTATAAAACCAACTGGTGTTCATCAGATCATGGGAACATTTATTTAACTTTGTGGAAAGAAGGGTTGCCCAATTCTAGAATTGCCAAGAAAATAAATTGGGACCTTTAGAATTAACACTTAACGGGTAACATGCCCTACTCTGAACATAACCAGTGACATTGGGTCACTAAAACCCACATCCTTTTTAAGAATGTATTGTTGTTGGGTGCTGTGCAGTTGAGTCCAACTCAGAGACTCTATGTACAACAGAATGAAACACTCCCCAATCTTGTGCCAGGCACATGATCTTTTTTATGTTTAAGCCCATTGTTTTAGCCCTGTGTCAATCCATCTGGTTGAGGGTCTTCCTTTTTTCATTGACCTGCCACTTTCCCAATTGTGATGTGCTTCTCCAGGGATTGGTCCCTTCTGACTACATGTCCAAAATATGTACAATGTAGTCTAGCTATCCTTGCTTCCAGGGAGCACTCTGGTTACACTTCTTCAAGGAGAAATCTGTTGGTTCTTTCGGCAGTCCATGGTTTATTCAATATTTGTCTCCAACACCATAATTCAAAAGCATCAATTCTTCTCCTGTCTCCCTTATTCAACATGCACCTTTTCCAAGCATATGATGCAACTGAAAATACCATGGCATGAGTCAGGCGTACCTTCATCTTCAACGTGACATCTTTACTTTTCAATACTTTAAAGAGGTCTTTTGCAACAGCTTTCCTCAATGCAATGTGTCTTGTCTGTCAGTTTGCTATACTGTGGGGACTTACATGTTGCTGTGATGCAGTTCAGTGCTACATGTGGCATCACAGGACTCCACTTGTCCACTGACTGATGGATGAATAAACAAAATGAGGTCCATCCATAAAATGGAATTCAGTCTTACAGAGGGAGGGAATCCTGACCTGCTGCAACATCGATAGCCCTGGAGCACATCATGCTGAGTGAAGGAACCAGTCACAGAAAGATAGTCTATTTTTACATGACAGATCTATGGTGGCCACATTCAAGGGAACAAAGTAAAATGGTGGTGGTCCAGGCAGCTGGAGAGGACTAGAGAGCTGTGTCCTGGGCACAGACTGCAAGGTGAAAAGTCCTGGAGATGCGATGGGCAGCAGCGGGAGGTGCACAGCCCGATAGCACTGCACACTTTGAAATGGTTAACATGTTGTACTTTACCTGTACTTTATTATGAAAGGGGGAGAGAAACACCTCCCAGCTGGCTCAGGAGCATCACTGCTCACCCAGCCAGCAGGGTGGAGGGAGACCATTGGCTGGGCCCAGGCATCTGGGACCAGGCGACCCAGGAGGGGACAGAGGGAGGCTTGATGGGCAGACGCAGACCCAGCTGCTGGGTGTGAAGGAGGTAGCAGGGCCAGTGGTGTGGGGCCACTCCCCTGCCACCGAGCGGATCAGCGAGAAAGCCAGGGCGGGCAGTGCACTTGCTTCCCACCCGCCAAGTGGGCATCCAATAAAATAATTTCTATCCTCCATTGTTGTTGTTGTTGTTGTTGTTGTTGTTGTTGTTGTTGTTGTTGTACTTGGGGGTTGAACCCAGGGCCTCACATATACTTTGCAAGTGCTCTACAACTGGGCTGCACCCTCAGCCATTTTCAATTTTGATACAGGGTCTTGCTAATTTATGTAGGCTGTCTCTGGTCTCAAACTCATGATCCTCCTGTCTCAGCCTCCCTAGTTGCTGGGATTACAGGAGTGCATGACAGCACCTGGTTTCTATCCTCCATTCTTCTATCATTTCCCCTTGGCTAGAACCTGTAATGCCTGCAGCCATAGCCCTGTGGGATCTGATCCCGTTGGATCTCGGAAGCTAAGCAGGGTTGGGCCTGGTTAGTACTTGGATGAGAGACCGCCTGGGAACACTAGGTGCTGTAGGCTTGGGAGAAGGTCCTGGCAACCCACTCCCAAAAATCAACCCGCCATTGAAAACCCTATGAACAGCAGAGAAGCACTGACAATAGTGTTTTGCCTGTTGTATGTAGGGTCACTATGAGTCAGATACCGACTTGACAGCACCTAACAACAACAACAACAACAAGAACCTCCAATATAATGTTCAATAGAAGTAGTGGAAGCTACTTTATTCATTCCGAATCTCATATTATTTTACATTAATAGGCTTTTGTAGCTATTTATAGTTTATCGTTTATGACTCAGAGAATTTTCCTTCCACCAGTATTATAAGAGGTGTTAAGCATCAATGGGTGTTAAATATTTCAAATATATTTTCTTCATATATTAAAAATATCATGTGATTTTCCGAGAATTTTTCTTTTTATAACAATTTTATTGAATTATTATTTAGATGCCACAACATTCACCCTATTAAATTATATAATTTGAGGGTTTAAGATGTATTTGTTGTTGTCGTTAGGTGCCGTTGAGTCGGTATCCGACTCATGGGGACCCTACATACAACAGGCAAAACACTATTGTCAGTGCTTCTCTGCTGTTCATAGGGTTTTCAATGGCGGGTTGATTTTTGGGAATGGGTTGCTGGGTCCATCTCCCAAGCCTATAGCACGTGGTGTTCCCAGACGGTCTCCCATCCAAGTACTAACTAGGCCCGACCCTGCTTAGCTTGGGAGATCTGATGGGATCGGATGCCACAGGGCTACGGCTGCAGGCATAAGATATATTTAGTATATTCAAAATAGTGCAACATCCTCACTTTAGAGTTCCAGAATATTTTTATGACTCTCAAATCAGGTACCCATTAGCAGTCAGTCACTCTCCACTTTTCTTTCACCTCATTTCCAGGCAATCATTAATATATTTTTTATTTGTATGGATTTGTTTATTCTAGATGTGTCATATAAATTGAACTATATGAGACTATTAGTGCCTTTCATTTAATGTAATCATTTATATTTTATATGTATCAGTACTATACAAGGTGTGATGAAATATATATTGAAAGTTTAAATTCAAAAAATTTATTACTCATGGAAAAGGACTTCTAGAATTGCTTCAGAACGTGCCAAGAATAATGGGATAAGTGTGTTCAAATGTGGGGGAGCTTATAGAGGGGGATTAGTGGCAATGGATCTTTTACTGTAATAATATTTTCTTTAAACATTCACTGTATTTTTGTTCACACCTCATACTTTTAATGGCTGAATAGTATTCTATTATATGATTACAGTATATTTTGTTTATTCATTGCTCAGTTGATGGACATTTGAGTTGTTGACACTTTTGGCTATTATGAATTACACTGCTACAGATAATTCATGTGCAAGTTTTTGTGTGAATATATGAGATGTGATAAAAAATACAGTGAATGTTTAAATTTAGAAATGTATATATAAATAGTTCTAGAAATAGAACTCTCATGATCCTCTCAATAGATGCAGAAAAGCCTTTGACAAAGTTAGCTAGTCAGTGCCTTTTGAATGCTAAGTTGAGACCATTTACGTTTAGGATAATTATTGAGAGGAGCTTATTATTCTACATCATTTTGATGTTTGTTTCTTCTCTTTGGTTCATATTTAGCTTGTTGTGATTATGAATTCCCCTCATGTCTTTTATTCATTCCTTTGGTCTTGCATTTGGGCTCGTCTTACTTCTCCCATATGTGGAATTTCTTTGAGAATCTTCAGCAATGCTGGCTTAGTGGTTGAAAATTTCTTAAACTTGTCAATACCATAGAATGTCGTGAACTCTCCATCTATTTTAAAAAGATAACTTTGCTAGGTAAAGTAATCTTAGTTGGCAGCTATTCTTTGTCAGGGCTTGAATGATGTCTGACCATGCTTTTCTTGACTTTAGAATTGTTGTTGGGAAGTCAGCTGTTATTCTGATGGGCTTGCCTTTGTAACTGAGTTGGTGTTTCTCTCTTGCAGCCTTTAAAATAGCTTCTTTCCTCTCTAGATTCAGCATTCCAATTATAATATGTCATGGATAGGATCTGTTCTGGTCTACTCTATTTGGAGTTCTGGATATTTCTGTGGTTTGGATATTCATTTCTTCCCTTAGGTTTGGAAAGTTTTCAGCTATTATTTCATTGAAAAGATTTCCTATTCCCCTAGTGTTATTTTCAGCTCCTTTTAGAACTCCTTGTATTTGTAGGTTGTGTCTCTTCATTTTATCAAAGGCCGCCTGAAATTATTGATCATATTATCTCATCTCCTATCTTTCTTGGCATCTGAATAGATAAGATCTTCAACTTATTCTTCATTATCAAAAATCCTGTTTTTGGCTTTGTCCAATCTGGATTCCAAAGTATCTACTGTTATTTCAAATTGGTTTTCTGTGTTTTGTAATTCCAATATTTCTGTTTGATTCTTCTTCAGGATCTCAACTTCTTTGATGAATTTTTCTTCTAAGTTAGATCCTTTTTATCCAGTGTTTCAATTGCTGTCATCTGTTTGGTTGTGGTGTCTTTGAGATCTTTCAACATATTTATAATCAGACTTCTAAATTCTTTTTCTGGCATATCTAAACTTTGGGTTACTTTATAATCAAGTATTGAAAAGTTTTAGTCAATCAGAATATCCTCTCCAACCTGGTTTTTCATGTTTCTTGTGGTTTTAGGCTGAACATTTCCCATTGCTTGGTCTGGGTATTACTGCCCTATATGCCTGGGATTGTCTTTGGTATGATGCCTTCTTTTGTGATCTTGCATTCTGGTTTAACTCAGAGGTAGAAGTCATTCTTCTGCTAGAGTAATAACTTTGTCCACTCTCACTTTTATAATTTTGATTGTTCTTGCTTGAAGCCTGATGTTCTTTTAGAAAATACCTCGTCTTTGTACATAATATATTTATATATGTGGCTATGTGAACATTCCAGTATGTGTAGCAAATGCAAGGGTGGGAGATGTCCTATTTTGGTTTTGATGAACAAATTTGGGACATATTGATTGACTAGGGTAACTTAAACCAACTAATTGTTGGAGATTATTAGTAGGTTGGTGTCAAAAGTTTCAAAGTCTCTAGAAGTAGAGAGAGAGAGAATGTTGTGTGGGGGGAAAGCTAAAAAGAGACCAAACGAATTATTAACTAATTCAGCATAGGCATTAAAAAAGGAAATAAAAACTAATCTGACAACAGCTCAACTCATATTGATCAATTCAGAGTGACAGTCATTCAGTTCCTTATGACTTCTGTTTGCTCTCCAGATGTTGCCAAAGAGTTGATCCAGCCCTTTCTTCCCTCTTCCATTGCAGCTCAGTTCTCAGAGAGGGCAAATCCCTCTACCCATTTATGTGGTGATCCAGTTCTGGTCCCTCTGACACATGAACTCTCATGATACCCACTGGTTCCACAGGTTTATTGCCTTTGGTGGCCACTCTCTCTGGTGTTGTGTGCTCCCAACACTCACATACTAGTGCTTTCTGGGTAATTACACCCTACAGAGTTGGGCTAGTGTTATCCAGAGCCCCAGCTGTGGGCGTTTGGATTTCACTACCCAGCATAGGCACGGGCAATTCCCTTTGGGACACATTGCACAGTACCATAGAAGAAGATGAGCCTCCAGGGCATTCCAAGTTGTTGGAATACACTCAGTAGCCCTCAATTTCTCAGGGACACCAGCAGCTCACCTCCAGGATTGTTTAATTAAGTGGGCATGATTCAGAGCACTCACTCTGTTGACTGGGAGCTTCTTAGTGTTGCAATACCCTCAGTCTCTTCCTTCTTCTCAGGGTAGCGCATGGCTCAGCTCAGGGATTGTTTACTTAAATGAGCAATATCCCACAGATCTTATGGCTACAGCTCCTTAATTGTCCTGGGCTGTTGGGTGGGAGGGGAAAAATGGTGTCCCTTTGTCTCACTATGCTGGCTTTCCCAGCATGACTGCTCACCCACAGACTTTAGCTGTTACTGCAGCATTCTTCCAAGGTCAGCCTCATATTTTCTCTGGCCAGCTCTGCCTTTCAGGAGGGTCCCAATTACCTGAACAGGTGTCCATAATTTGACATTGGGGCAGGCTCCACAGGACCTCCAATCTTGTTCTTCACAGTACCCCCACCAAAAGCTCACATGGGAGCCACTGCCCATATTATCTGAAGCAGTCAGGTCCACAAATTAGCTCCTGATAGTTTATCGTGTCTTTTGTGTGTGTGTGTGAGTGTTGGATTCCATGCCTCAAATCCTCTGAGTGGATAGAGGCACCCTACACTTGCCATTGCTTGCTCATGGTGGTTGCCTCTGAGGTGGCACCTCACAGTTTCCACTTCTCAGTTGTTAACTTCTCTACTTTTAGTCTGGTATCAGCACAGTCTCTTTTCCAGTAATTAAAGCTGCTCTCCAGTATTTCTGTGCTGAGCCCTTTGAGACTGTTCCTAACCCTTTTTTCTTTCCTGGTTAAAGTGTGGCTGCTTTTAATCTGCCATCTTAATTGGAACTTCAGCCTTGTGCATGTTAGGCAAGTGTCCTACCACTGAGACATATCCCCAGATCCTTTTTCATTTATTTTGAGACAGAGTCTTGCTAAATTACACAGGCTACCTCTGGCCTTGAACTTGCAATTCTCTTGCTTCACTGCAATTACTGTCATGCATTATGATACCCAGCTAGTTTTAGTGCTTTTAAAAACATTTGGTAGAAGTAAGTGAAAGGCCTCTAAAATTAAATTTTCAAAACACTGAAGAATAAATTCAAGAAGAAACCAGAAGATAGAAGGACCTCCCCTGTTCATGGATCATCAGAATTTATATCATGAAAATGGTTATAGTACTGAAAGAGATCTACAGATTCAATGCATTCCCCATCAAAATTTTGATGATGCTCTTTACAGAAATAGAAAAAAATATATAAATTTCACATAGAAACACAAATAATTTTGAATAACCAAAGCAATCCAGAGTAGAAAGAGCAATGCAGGAGGCATCATAATTCCTGACATCAGATTGCATTACAGAGCCATAGTAACAAAAACAGATTGGTACTGGCACAAAAACAGACATGGAGACCAATGGACTAGAATAGAAGACCTGACAATGAGCCCACACAACTACAACCATCTGATTTTCAACATTGGAGAAAAGACATACTATTCAAAAAATGGTTCTGAGAAAACTATATATCCACATGTAGAAAAATGAAACTAGATCCCTTTTACCCCATACAAAACTCAGTTCAAAATGTATCAAAGACCTTAATGTAAAACCTGAAACTTTGAAACTGCTAGAGGAAAGCATAGGAAAATTTCAAGAAAAAGGCATAGGTAAGAAATTTCTATAAACAACTCCAGTAGCCCCCAAAATATTAGCAAGAACAGAGAAATGGTATTGACTGAAATTTAAAAGCTTCTGCACAGCAAAGGATAGTGAATAAAAAGAAATCCCATGGAATGGGAGAAAGTCTTTGCCAACTATACAACTAACAGGGGATTAATATCTTGAACACATAAAATAACTCAAAAGTTAAACACCAACCCCCCCAAATAATCCAATCAGTATGTGGGTAATTGAACTGAATAGAAAGTTCTCAAAAGAAGAAGAGCAAATCGTCAACTAATATATGAAATAATGTTCGAACACCCTTAACCATTGGGGAAATGCAAATCAAAACGATACTGAGATTCCATCTCACCCTAGTCAGTATGGCTAGCATCAACAAAACAAACAACAAATGCTGATAAGGATGTGAGGAGAAAGGAACCCTTATACGCTGCTAGTGGGAATATAAATTCAGACAGCCATTATGGATGTCACTATAGGGGTTCCTTAGAAAACTAAAAATATAACTATCATATGATTCAGCTATACCACTTCTGGGTATATATCCAAAAGATTCTAAGTCAACATAGTATAGAGACATCTGCATTTCCATGTTCATTGGAACACTGTTCACAATAGCCAAGATATGGAATCAACCTAGATGTCCATCAATAGATGAATGGAATAAAAAGATGTGGTATGTATATACAATGGAATTTTATCCCACCATAAAGAAGAGTGAAATTATGTCATTTACAGAAAAATGGATTGAACTGGAGATTATCATATTAAGCGAAAGAAGCCAGAGTCAGGGAAATACTGTATGTTCTCTCTCATATGCAGTCTCTAAATCTGAGAAAAATTATGGGTGAGACTTGAAAGTAAAGTGGGGGGACTATCTGGAGTAAGGAGGGGAAGAGTGGGAGGGAGCAATGGGGGCAATGATATGGTGAAAAAAATCAAAGTACATAATAGTATGAAAATAACATAATGAAACTTATTATCTTGTATGCTAATTAAATTTTTAAAAAATGCTTGATGGAATTCAACAGTGGATATGTCTGATCTTGAACTTTCCATTGATGGGAAGTTTTTTTATTACTGGCTCAATCTTCTTATTCACTATTGGTCTGCTCAGATTTTATTTATCTAAGAATCATTACAGTGTACATATCTAGGAATTTATTCACTTTTCTAGATCATCCAATTTGTTAGCATATGATTGTTCACAGTAGTTTCTTATGATCCTTTTTATTTGTCTATCATAAGTTCTCATGTCTCCTCTTTCATTTCTGATTTTATGTGTTCTCTATTTATTCCTGGGCTGGGATTTAGCTCAGTTGGTAGAGCGCTGCGCTGCAGTCTCTGAGGTCCTGAGTTCAATTCCCAGCACCGCACAAATGGGAGAAGGACCTGGCAATCCACTCCCAAGGCAATCCCGAAATAGTCAGCCATTGAAAACCCTATGAGGGTCTCTGAGTCGGATACCAACTCGACAGCACCCAACAACAACAAGAAGTTTCATTGATGTTTTCTATGTTTTAGTCTATTAATTTATTTCTGCTCTGATCGTTGTTATTTCCTTCCTTCTCCTAACTTTGGGCTTAGTTTGCTCTTTTTGTAGTGCCTTGAGATGTAACCTTGTATTGTTTATTTGATATCTTTCTTTTTGGATATAAGCTTTTATTGCTACAAATATCTTAGGATTACTTTTACTGCATTCCATAAGTTTTGGTATGTTTGGTGTTTCCATTTCAGTTTGTCTCAAGATATTTTTTATTCCCTTTTTTGTGTCTTCCTGGACTGATAGTTTAGGAACATACTGTTTAATTTCCATATATTCCTGTATTTTTTCAAGATTTCTCCCTATGAGGGTGGCCAGGAGTAGGACCCAACTCAGCGGCACCTAACAGCAACAATAACCTGTTATTGATTTATTGTTTCATGCCATTGTGATCTTAAAATATTCTTGATATGATTTCCCTCCTGTTAAAACTTTAAAGACTTTCCTAGGTCTTAATATACTGCTCTATCCTGGAGAATGTTCTATGTATGCTTGAGAAGAATGTGTAGGTTTTGGTTGGAACATTTTGTATATGTCTGTTAGATTCATTTAGTCTAAAGTGCAATTCACATCCACTGTTTTCATTTTGATTTTCTGTCCGGATGATCTTTTTGTGATTAAAAGTGTATCAAAGTCCCCCATTATTATTACATTGTAGTTTATCTTTCCCATTAGAACATTTAGTAGTTACTTTGTGTATTTACTTGCTCCAAAGTTGAGTGCTTATATATTTACAGTTATGTGCTCTTGGAGAATTGATTACTTTATGACTTTAGCTGTCTCTTTTCATAGTTTTTTTTTCTTATAGTCTCTTTTGTCTGATCTATTAGCTACTCCTGCTTTTTGTTTTCTATATGCATGGAATTTTTTTTCCATCTCTTCACTTTTAGAATATGTGTGTCCTCACTAGTAGAGTGAACCTCTTATTGGCAACATATGGTTGGACCTTGTACTTTTATCCATGGAGAAACTCTGTCTTTTGATTGTAAAATTTAATCCATTTACATTCAAGTTAATTATTAATAGGTAAAGGATTAATACAACCATTTAAAATTTGCTTTCTAGTGGATTTGTAGGCTCAATCTTCCTGTCTTCTTGTCTTCTTTGGAATTTGATGGTGTTCTATGATAATATGCTTTGAATTCTTCCTTTTTT
This sequence comes from Pedetes capensis, assembly GCA_007922755.1. Taxonomy (NCBI): domain Eukaryota; kingdom Metazoa; phylum Chordata; class Mammalia; order Rodentia; family Pedetidae; genus Pedetes; species Pedetes capensis. The sequence continues at coordinate 30,428 of VMDO01014036.1, read as the reverse complement.
TATGCAACTACTATTTATTTTTGTGATATCATGAGACATGAAACATCTTGTCCTTACACCAGGCTATTTTAAGCAGATAATAATTTAACTTTACATAATGGAAAAAGCCAATATTGTATTACTCTATATCCCACCAACATCTACCAATAAAAGGAGAAAAAAATAACTTTCATCAAATGCAAAAGCTATATACTTTCCTGACCTACCACTTTTTAAGATGTTGATGTCAAAACTTACATTTTTAATAATTTATATCCCTTATCAATTTATTGTAGTCACAGTTATTTTTAGTAGTTTTGTCTTTTAATTCTTGTAGCAGGGATAAAATTTATTTACATTCTGACCTTACACTATTAGAGAATTCTGAATATGATTATGCATTATTTATATCATTGACAATTTTACTCTCATGAATTCCTATAGCATTTGTTTCTCTTGGAAAGTTTGCACTTTACTCTAATTTCTGAAGAAGAGCTTTGCTAGGTAAGTATTTTTGTTTCACAATCTTATTCCTGACCTACAGGGTTTCTGCTGAGAAATTTGCTGATATCCATATAGAGACTTCTTGAATGTGCTATTTTCCTTATCTCTTGCTGTTGTCAGCATTCATTTGTCTTTGATTTTTGATAACTTGATTATGATGTATACTGGTGAACTCTTCTTTGGATTCAATTTGATTTGAGACATTTAAGCTAGCTGTACATGGATGTTTTTGTCTTTCTCCATATTTGAGAAACTTCAGCTTTTACTTCCTTAAAAATACTTCGTGGGCCTTTTTATCTCCTCCTCCAGGACATCCTATTATGCATAAATTAGTTTTCTTGATAATGTCCCATAATTCCTGTAGGCTTGCTTTCTTCTTTTTTCTTTTGTCCTTTTTTCTTTTACTACTGTGGCTTAATACTTTTAAATGTCCTATCTTAGAGCTTATTGAGTCTTCTGCTTGATCAAGTGTGCAGCTGAAGCTTTCTGTTGAATTTATAGGTTAATCATTCTATTCCTTTTCTCTGGGATTTTTGTGTGTATGGTACTGGGGGGTGAACTCAGGGCCTCACACATGCTAGGCAAGTTATCTACCACTGAGCTGATCTTCCATTCCCTTTTTAATTTGGAAACGGAATCATGCTAAGTTACATAGGCTGCCTCTGACCTCAAACTGTGATCCTCCTGCGTCAGCCTCCCAAGTCACTGGGATTATAGGCATTAACCACCACACCTGGCTTGGATTTATTTTGTCTGTTTCTTTTCCTTTGTCAATTTTTTCATTTTGTATATAAATTGTTTTCCAAGCTTCAATTACTTTTCTACTTATATTTTCTTGTATTTCCCCAAACGTCACTAGGAGGATTATTGTGAATTCTTTGTGAGACATATTATATATTTCCATTTCTTCAGAGTTTTATTAGAGGTTTATTAGTTTCTTTTGGTGATGGAATAGTTCAATGATTTTTTATAGTCCTTATGTCTTTGCCTTGGTGTATGTATTGGCTTATGTATTTGAGGAAATGGTCATCTCTTGGCCTTTGTAGGTGTTCTCTAGTAGTTACATACCTTCACTAAATTTAGTCTAGCCTGGAATTCTGAATGGGGCAGCTAGCAGTGACCCCTGACAAGTAGACCATCATTCTGGGATCTTTAGTTGTGATACTACGCTGCCTGTGCTTTGAGGCTGAAGGGAAATGTTAGCTATGCGCCACAGTCCAGTGAAACTACTGGCTGGACTCTGCAGTTAGGCTGAATATCTGGCTGGGCTCCATGATCACTTCTGATTGGGCCGTGTTGCAGGTTGTCCTCTCTGGTTGGGTGATGTTGTCTTTTAGAATTTATAGTTGGGCAGTGCCATGTGCTGGGCTCTAAGTCAGGAATGTTTCTAGGCTCACTGATTGGTCACTTGGGCCTGCCTCTTGGCACAGAATAATCTTAAGTAGAGCACTGAAGTTTGGTTGCATTGACACTTGGCTACTGGGTTTCAGCAGGTCCATATTCTCCCTCCATGGATAATCAGTGACCTGCACTTGCCTCCTGGCTTGGTAAAAGCTTAAGAAGACCACAGGAACTTGATTGGGCTGCCGCTTGGCTTCTAGTTTGAGAAAGGCCAGTTGCCTCATCCATGGATAATTGCTAGCCTAATCTTGCTTCCCAGCCTGGGGAAGACTTAAGAAAAGGCCTAGGCCTGGATGGGGAAGTGAAGTAGGGGCTCAAGACTGATAGACCTGCACACTATGTTTCCTGCAGAGTAATGCTGTTGATTAGCCTCTCTGATGTGGTGCCCTCATTAGTCAGAATGCAGGGCCACCATGAAGTCTGTGTACTGATCTCTGTGAGCACCATCCCCATTCTTTGTTTCTAATTAATCCCAGGTGTCTATTCCTACTGATACTTCCAAAGGTTCATGTGGTGTGACACAGGACTGGGCTTCCTGAAAAGGGTGTCAGAATGGTAGGGAAGATGAATGTCCACCTCAAACTCTATTTTCCCACTCTGGAAACCATGGGTCCAGGAGAATCATTTCTGTGTGGTGCTGTGCCAATTTGGGGAAGGGGCAACACGGTCAAGAGGAATTTTGTTCTCTTACCCTTGCAATGTGGCTTTTCTAAGTTCCATAGTCCAAGAATATATCTCAGGCTTACTTCCTAGCTCTGAGATATTGAAAAGGCATTCCTATCTGTAAATAGTTGCAACTTAGATTTCTGTGGAGGAGAGTAGAGCTAGAGAACTACTGTTCTACCTTCGTGTTGTCATCACTTTCCTTATTAAAATGTTAATGGCACCCACAAGATGGAGCTAAACTCAGCCTTACTAGAATGTTACCATGCAATGATGGAATAATAACATACCCTGTCACTGAGTTGAATTGTCAACCCCCCTAGAAATATGTCTGCCTCTTGCTCAATGAATACTGGAGTGAGAATAATAGGCACTGTACAAAATTTATTAAGCAATGTTGTTACTTTGTCAAAGGATACAGACAATGGACATTTAGGGTAATGTGATGTGGGAAAAATCACCATGTTGGCTCTCATCCTGCTCTTCTTGGTACACCATATCTTGCATTGTATCAAACAAGACACAGAGTAGGCAGTGTATAATGCCAAAGCCAATAAATTAACCAACCCACCAAAGCAGGCAGCTCTCTTGAAGGAAAAAGAGTTCCCAGAATGTTTTAACACTTCTACCAGTGGGAATATGAGAGATAAGGGCATTTGGACATCATGGGATTACAAAATGGATTATTAATAGACAAGTAAGTGCAACAAAGAGATACTACCATAAAGTCATTAGGGACTCTACCATATGGCAGAAATCTAGACTAGGCCTACTTTACAGTGGAAGAAATTTGCAGAGGAGAAGGGCCAATTAAACTGACAAAGTGCCAGGCATGGTGGTGCATGACTATAATCCCAGCTCTCAGGAGGCTGAGGCAGGAGGATTGTGAGTTTGAGGCTAGTTCGGGCTATATAGTGAGTTTGAAGCCAACTTGAACTACATAGCAAGACCATGTCTCAAACAAAACAAAACAACAACAACAAAACCCCCCAAATGTACAAAAAAAATCAACCAAAACAAAAAACTGGCAAACATTTCATTGGGCATCTGTTGTGGCATGAGCTTTTAAATGTGCATTAACAATGGTGTATGTCTACAGTCATACCACCCTGGTGTCCAATCTCATCAGATCTCAGAAGGTAAGCAGGATCAGGCCTAGCTGTACTTGGATGGGATTCTGCCTGGGTATGTCTGGTGTGGTAGCCTTGGAAGAAGGACCCTTAACTGACTCCTGAAACAATCAGCCATTGCAAACCATATGAGTAGCAGAGAAGTATTGAAAATAGTGGTGGGCATAGCCCAATATGGGTAGTATTTCATTGTGCTGTATATAGAGTCACTATGAGTCTGACCTGACTTGATAGCATCTAACAACAACAACCACAACAACAATGGTGTATACCTCTATAGGTTTCTTATTAGATTACCCATACAAGGCACCAACCTCTGATAATGTTATTGAATAGTTATTAAAGCAGCTTTCATAACTTTGAGGGGTGCCATAAGTTATATAGTTACACACAGGCTCCCACTTCACCATAAAGCAAATGCAAAAAATAGGCATTACCTAATAACACTCCTGGGGCCTGGGATTTAGCGCAGTTGGTAGAGTACTGTTCTGCAGTCTCTGAGGTCCCGGGTTTGATTCCCAGCACCACAAAAATGGGAGAAGGATGTGGTAATCCACTCCCGAGGCAATCCTAAAGCAATCAGCCATTGAAAACCCTAGAAGGGTTGCTATGAGTCGGACACGACTTGATGGCACCTAATACAACAACAGCAATAACTGCTGAGGTGTTTTTCCTACTCTTCCTGGAAACAAGTAACATAGGAAGGCAATGGGCTTTTAAAATAAAATCAATTGAGAGAACTTGGAGAAAAATGGTCCCCCGAGTGGCCAAAAATATCGCCCATAGTCTTAGTTCCCCCATGTGTCTGTCAGTTTTCACGCTGTAAGGGCTTGTGTGTTGCTGTGAGGCTGAAAGCTATGTCATTGGTGTTTCAGATACCACAGGGCTGTCCATGATGGATAGGTTTCAGCTGAGCTGCCAGATTAAAACAAATTAGGGAGAAGGACCTGGCAGCCCAATCCTGAAACAATTAGCCTTTGAAAACTCTATGAATGGCGAAGAAACACTGTCAAATATACGGACAGAAAATGAGACCCCCCCCCAAGCTGGGATGTGTTACAGAAACAACTGGGGAAGAGTTGCCTCCTCAAAGTAGAGTTGACCTTAATGAAAGGAATGGAGTAAAGCCCATAGAACCTCCTTTTGCTGATATGGCATGACTCAAAACGAGAAGAAACAAAGTGGCTGCAACATTGGGTTCAAAAATAAAAAGATCGTGTGCATGGCACGGTGTTGGGTAGTGTTTCCTTCTGCTGTACTTAGGATTTCTGAGTTAGATCCAATGGGACAGCACCCAACAATATATTCCTAACTATATGAAATTTAAGTCCCAATGTCATAATTGTATCATACTGAACTCCATAGCATATGACTAGACCACCAACAAGGATGCTGTGACCTCTTCTGTTGTATTTACTCACATCAGACACAATCCATTACCACTTCTTCCTCATTATAGACAATTGACTCTGGTGCTATCCTCAGCACATGCCCACTCATCACCCAGAATAAGCTGAGCAAACCATTCACCACTATTTGGAGGGGGGGGGAAGAGAGAGAGAGAGAGAGAGAGAGAGAGAGAGAGAGAGAGAGAGAGAGATGCCCTTTTGTACCATCCATGTATTTTACTAAAGACACTATAGATCCAACCTAGATCTCCTCTCAACACCAAGGAGGTAGAACTAATTCCCTCAGTCCAGATAACACCATTTTGGTGATACCCAGAGAACAATCAGATCCCCTAATGCTGGCTGCAGATAACTACTGACTTTAACCTCTACTCTGTTGCTATATCCATTCCTTTCTTTAGAAGTTCTTACACTCACTGGTGTTGACTACACATCCACTATAGTGTGGAACACCCTAGTCTTGGCAATCTACACCCTACTATTGACAAGGTATGTTTAGAAATAACATGGCCCAGGCTCACCACAGGGAGATATGCAGTTTGGGGATAAGGGGAGCCACACTGTTGGCTACTCCGGTTGGTCAATCCTCCTAACATAATCACTGACATCAACATTGAGGCTAGCTCTCCTTTTGTCTCTGCTACTAACAGCCCTCATTTTGGCTAGGCCAGACTCTAAGATACAACATGTGACTCATAAACACTTTCTAAATTCTGTGGTCCAAATTTTACTTCAAATCAGACTAAATTCACTATTATTAACCACTTCCATCAAGTAAATAGAACAATAGCTCACTACTTTTCAAGTCCCATTTAAGGAACACACAGGAAAAGTATGTACACAATATTATAAACAGGATCCTCATGACTATTGCAATCAAGTAAAAATTGCTGTAATCCAAAACAGGCATAGTGCCCTGTGCCTATAATACCAGCATTATGGAGGGTGAGGCAAAAGAACATGAGTTCCTTTAGCCTGGGCTACACAGTGAAACACTATCTTAACAACAACAACAACAACAACAACAACAACAACAACAAAATGCTGCAATACAAGACCAATACTGAAAACTCTAAAAGATTTCTGAAATAGAATTCTTATTCACTGCTGGTTGGAATGTAAATTAGTCCAGCCACTATGAAAATCAGTATGGAATCTTCTAAAAAGACTGAAAATAGAATTTCCATGTGATCCAACTATACTACTTCTGGGCATATACCCAGAAGAATTGAAGTCAACTTACTAGAGAGACACCTGCATTCCCATGTTTATTGCAGCACTATTCACAATAGCTAAATTATGGAACCAGCCTAGGTGCCCATCAGTGGATGAATGAAGCTATATGTGTGTGTGTGTGTGTGTGTGTGTGTGTGTGTGTGTGTGTGTGTATAGTGTAGATTTGCTCAGCCATGAAAAGAATGAAATTGTCATTTGCAGGAAAAATGGGTGGAAATGGAAAACATCATGTTAAGTAAAATAAGCAAGACTCAGAAAGACAAATACATGTTTCAGTCATGTTGAAGCTGGGGGGGAAATGGAGGATTTGATACTAAAAGGGGAAATAGAAGGGGAAGATGAAAGGAGGGAGGTGGAGGGGGATAATAAAGTATAATAGAGGGGGTAAATATGCTCAAAGTACATTATACATACATATATATATATGTTTATATACATATATATACACATACATATATACATACATGGGTGGATTAGCTCAGTTGGTAGAGCATGCTCTGCACTGTCTGAGGACCTGGGTTCGATCCCCAGTGCTGCAAAAATGGGAGAAGGGTGTGGCAACCTACTCCCAAAGCAATCCCAAAACAACCAGCCATTGAAAACCCTACATAGGGTCACTATGAGTCAAACCTCACTCGACAGCACCTAACAACAACAACATATATATACAAAAAAATGTCATAATAAACCATTTACTTTGTACAGTAAATATACCCCAATAAAATAAATAAATATGTATACCCTTATAGTAAAATTAAAAAATAGTCTCTCTCTCTCTCTCTCTCTCTCTCTCTCTCTCAGCATACCATATATATATATATATATATATATATATATATATGCTGGGATTTAGCTCAGTTGGTAGAGCGCTGCTCTGCAGTCTCTAAGGTACCAGTTTTGATTCCCAGCACTGTAAAAATGGGAGAAGGATGTGGCAATCCAGTCCTGAGACAATCAGCCATTGAAAACCCTGTGAGGGTCGCTATGAGTTGGATAGGACTCCATGACACCTAACAACAACAAATATGTGTGTGTGTGTGTGTGTGTGTGTGTGTGATGATGGCAAATGTAAAAAATGTAAGTACCTACAAATGTTGGCCTCATTTCTATTAATTATAATATTTTCTTCCTCCCTCCTGCATGTTGCTGTTGTTGTTAGGTGCTGTCGAGTCAGGTCAGACTTATAGCGATATTATATACAACAGAACAAAAAACTACCCAAGACTGTGCCATGCCTAGTACTATTATCAGTGCTTCTCTGCTATTCATAGGGTTTTCGATGGCTGATTCTTTTGGGAATGGGCTACTGGGTCCTTCTCCTAAGCCTACAACACCTGGTCTTCTCACACAGTCCCCCATCCAAGGACTAACCAGGCCCATCCCTGCTTAGCTTCAGAGATCTGAAGAGATTGGATGCCAGGGTAGTATGGCCATATACTTTCCACCAGCATAAGCCCCATTTATTGAGACAGAAAAATATTGTACTAAGTGCTAGGAGCACCACAGGTTTCCTCCCTGGCCACCAATCAATACAAACAAAAACCAATGTATACTATATAATATTACCTGGATCAAGGCATGTTTGAAAAATCAGGGACTACAACCAGCTTGAGAATTCTATAGCCTAACCCTCTTACAATGCCTACTGCAAGTTTTACATAACACTCAGTGGAAACTGGCTCTACAATTGCAAGGCTGGCTGCCACAGTAAACAATCATAGTTCTTGGATGTTACAGCAAAGACACTTCATATTAAAAACATGTTTGATCCCACAGAGACCCCTAGTTGCTCTCTGCATGTGAGTTTCTCTACCCAAATGGACAACTATTTCCTCACAGCTATCAGAAAATATATAATCCCAGTGACTCGGGAGGCTGATGCAAGAGGATCACATGTTTGAGGCCAGAGGCAGCCTTCACAAATTGATGAGACTTTGTCTCAAAATCAAAAATAAAAAAGGGACTGAGGGCGTATCTCAGTGGTAAAGCACATGCCTAGCATGCAAGAGGCCCTGGGCTCAAACCCCTTTGTACTGGGAAAAAAAAGAGAAGAAAGTAAAACTTTCTGGGCCTACCAAACGATCATTAACAAGGCTTGGAAGTGATATGAGGGACATTTCTTACCAATATTACTTTTCCTTTTTTTCTTGATGCTGGGTATTGAATTAAGGGCCTCACATATACTAAGCAAATGTTCTACCACTGAGCCAACCTCAGGTCCAATATTACTTTTCTGGGGAATCCTAAAATAACATACAATGGAAATAACATATGTGAAAAGCAAAGGCTATTTACTCAGCAAGGGAGTCAACAACTGCCACTTGTATTTTAGCAGAGACTCAAAGGCAGATAGAGGAGCAGAAAACTTGATAGTGGGAAAACAGAAGGCTTTAGGTATGTGCCGATTGGAGAGCATAAGCATGGGGAAGCTACAGGCTAGGTAATTAGAAGTGAGAGCATCCTATATGATTACTTAGAGTTACATACTCGGCTTTCTCTGGTTGGACCTAAGCTGGAAACAGGGACAAAAATTAGGGGAGTTGTCAATTATTAATGGAGTCCTGGCCATTTGGAGCTTATTGTTACAGAAGTTATTAGTTAGCTTCCTAGATTGTCACTAATGATAGCAAGCAACATGACATCCTACAAATCTGACTTCCAGTAGGCCAGCTTCTAGGGCTGCTTACTATAGATAAGGGTGTTGGTTTCCTGAGCAGTTTCCTGAAATTTGTGTGCTAGAGTTCTATTCTTATGTAAGGTCCAAGCATCGTCCATTTGTATATTCAGTCTCAGGACACTTTGCACATTACAAGAGATGGAAATAATAGCAAGAAGCCTAGTATTGAAGCTAACCTTGGAAGAAACTAATTGGTGTTCTGACACTACCTCCTCCCAAAGAGTAACCCTTAAGGATGTCAAAACTATATGAAAGTATTCCCTAGAGAAATTTCTCTGGGAATGGAAAGGATAAAGCAGGTGGTTTCTCACTGAAATACAGCAATATTGTGATAAGTGGACAAAAAAGGGCCAAATGTGATACAATTGGTGCTTATTTATTAAATAACTTGGCCCACTTGTGAGGATCCAACATCTGATTGCTCCATAGTTCAAGTTATGATTTTGTGTGTGGCTAAATTAACTTTTTAAAAAATGTGCAGAGCTCCTATGAAGCTTATTGCATGCCCATGGAAACATTACGATGTTATTTATTATTGGCAATCATCAGGAAACTCAAGAACCAGCTCACCCCAATATGAACAAGAAGGAACATTCAATTTCCCAAACCTGCATAGGCCACAGAAATACATAAGATAGCAAATTTAACTGCATTATTGGGCTTGCTTCAGTCAACCTAATTTCAGTACACATAGCATAATATCTTTCTCCTGGACAAACTCCCAACAAAACTCACTTATCAAGATGAGCCTGTTTCCCTAACTATTGATATTTAACAATAATATTCACAGGCTAATCTCACACAGGGCTGGGATTTAGCTCAGTTGGTAGAGCACCGCGCTGCAGTCTCTGAGGTCCTGAGTTCAATTCCCAGCACCGCAAAAATGGGAGAAGGGCCTGGCAATCCACTCCCAAAGCAATCCCGAAACAGTCAGCCATTGAAAACCCTATGAGGATCGCTATGAGTTGGATACCGACTCGATGGCACTTAACAATAACAACAACAACAATCTCACACAAATATATGGGCAATGGTGTCCTGGGCTCAAAACCAACTTAGTTTCCCCATCTACTGAATGCAAAGTGGATAACATGTAAGCTTGTTTGAATATGACATTATAAGCTTCTATTAACACCAGCTGTAATTGCACTAAACCACACAAAACCTGTCTCCATAGTAACATAGTGAATACTGGCAGCAGAGGGTGCTGAGTAAGCCTGTACGGAAATCAAATGATTTCCTCTATCACTACCTTCCTATCCTCCTCCCCAGTCTGGATAATTTTTCCTTGCACCTAGTTTTGGCTCAAGATTCCAGTAGATTTTTACTAATCAACAGGACCCCCAAGTACTTGCCCACACAAACCACACCAGCTACAACTTTCCAACTGTGCAAACGAGTTTTTCCAACAGTACCCATGGCACTACCTGCCTTAGGATCACTAATTTGGGGTGCAATAGGAATAGCACAAGTACAGGAACCTACATAATGATTTAAAAAATTCAAATAGCTGTGTATAAGGAGTTAACTATACCAGTTAAACACTATACCACTGGAACTCTTGACAGAATTTCATCGCATTTATAGTCTGTTGTGGTAGAGAAATGCATAGTCCTAGATTAATTATTGCCTGCTGAAGGAGGTGTCTATGCACCTTAGCACATCTTGCTGAACACAGTAGATAGCACTCACCAAGTCTTATGGATAGCCAAGAATATGTATCAAGAGGGTCATTGTGTCATCCTATTGACTAAACAATTGAACAAATCAAAACCTCCTCCTTCTCTGATCTATTTTGTCTTTCTCCAACCAAGGGGGAAGATGGGTTGTGAAGGGCTTTAAAATCGTAGTTTTTGTCTGTTTTATCCCCAGCTCCCAAATAAGGCATTACAAAATAATGTACAATTTAAATTGCAAAATAACATAAGGCCAGATGATAGATTGTTATATATGACCCACATTAGCCTCTGTATATTGGCCCTTATGTTTTTTACTTCTCCAGACAGGTGAAGTCTGTTAGCTTAGAAACCTGCCAATAACAAACTATGTGTGTGTGTGTGTGTGTGTGTGTGTGTGTGTGTGTGTGTGTGTGCGGTACTGGGAGTTGAACCCAGGGCCTCGCGCTTGCATGCTTTGCAAGTGCTGTGCCACTGAGCTGCACCCCCAGCCCATTTTTTTTTTTTTTTACTTTTTGAGACAGGGTCTCACTAAATTATGCAGACTGCCTCTGGTCTCGAACTTGCGATCCTCCTGCCTCTGCTACCAGGGTCGCTGGGATTATAGGTGTGCACCACCTCACCCAGCACAAACTAATTTTTAACACAATAAATTCTTTAAATATAGCCCCACCCCAAGCAGATTTTTAGCCATTTAGAACCTTTCCGTTTTGTATACCCATGTGAAACTGTACTTATCAGCTAGCCATAGGTAAGATAAACCTGGGGGAAATAAAGAACAATAATCAATTGCCCTTCACAGCTCTCTGACCTAGAAATTCCCTACTGTGATTCTAAGAGACTTCACATAGATCTATAACTTCCCTCTTTGACTCTACTCTCCCATAGAGTTCTCTTGTCCTTCTCATCTTCTAGGTAGTGGCCTGCAACCAGCCTCTGGAAGGTCTCAGGCTTTGACAGCCCCACTCCCACTCCCTTGTAAACTCAAGGGGTTGATCAAATAAAACTCAGAAGCTACTGCCACCTTGTGGTCAAATATTTTTCCTAGACCGGTCTCTAAATCCCTTGAACTCATTACCTTTTCACACATTTTACTTCATATAACTTAAATCACACAGGAAATTCATATATATATATATATATATATATATATATATATATATATATATTTACGCTTTCTATTACTGTTCACTTCTTCTTGCATCTCTTAATTTTCATATGAGAATTTTTCCTTTCAGCATTTCCTTTACTATGGGCTTGCCAGTGATCAATTTACTCAGCTTTGTTCTCTGAAAGTGTCTTCACATTTTTTTGAGATGGGATCTTGTTATGTTGCCCAAGCTTGTCTAGAATTCGTGAGATCAAGGGATATGATGATTCTTCCACCTCAGCTTCCTAAGTAGCTGGGACTACAGGGCTACACCACTGCACTCAGCTAAATATCTTTATTGTACCTTTATTTTTCATGGAAAATTTCAGTAGGTTTAGAATTCAGTACGGTCAACTTGAAAATCATTAAATCCCTTGAGTGACAAAATTGTATGTAATGTAAGTCTCAACTCCTTGCATTTCCTTTTTATTACCCCTGAAATCATGAATTTTCAACACTTCATTACTTAGAGATTTCTACTGTTTTCTTCGTATCTTTTGATGCCTTCAGTTTCTTTCCCCAAAGTTTCTAGTTGCTTTTTGGTAGGCATGTTAACATCAACTATACATTACCAGAAATGGAACTCCTCAATATTATTAAAATGACATTGGTATTACATTTTAGTACCATAATTTGTTTAAGTGTTGTTGTTGTTGTTACGTGCCGTCGAGTCGGTATCCAACTCATAGCGACCTTCATAGGGTTTTCAATGGCGACTGTTTTGGGATTGCTTTGGGAGTGGATTGCCAGGCCCTTCTCCCATTTTTGCGGTGCTGGGAATCGAATTCAGGACCTCAGAGACTACAGCTCAGCACTCTACCAACTGAGCTAAATCCCAGCCCAATTTGTTTAAATAGCTTCTGATTATTTAGCCCTCAAGTCTGTCAGTGTATCATGCTGTGGGGGCTTGTGTGTTTCTGTGATGCTGAAAGCCATGCTACTGGTATTTCAGATACCACCAGGGCCACCCATAGTGGATAGGTTTCAACTGAGCTTCCAGACTAAGACTAAGGAGAAGGACCTGGTAGCCCAATCCTGAAACAATTAGCCATTGAAGACTCTACGAATAGCAGAGAAGCACTGTCAAATATAGTGCCAGAAAATGAGCCCGCCAGGCTGGGAGACATTCAAGAAACAACTGGGGAACAGTTGCGTCCTCAAAGTAGAGTCTACCTGAATGACAAGAATGGAGTAAAGTCCTGGAATCTCCATTTGCTGATGTGGCACAACTCAAAATGAGAGGAAACAAAGTGGCTGCAACATTGGGCTCAAACATAAAAAGTTTCTGTGCATGGCACAGTGTTGGGTAGTGTCTCATTTTGTTGTACATAGGGTTGCTGTGAGTCGAATCTGACTTGACGGCACCCAACAACAACAACAACAATTATTTAGCATTTATATAGCTTTCAGATCTATTATATGTTATAAAAGTTTATAACTGTTTTAGCTAAATATTTGCACTATTATAGCTTATGATTTCCTTAGGCTGTATTTCTGGATGTAAAATTACTAGTTTATAAGGTTTGAATTATCCCAGGGTCTTTGGAAATCACTGGACCCTAGATTAGCAACATTTTCTTCTCAGGCTTAGAAATAACCTAGACTTTTTGGGCATCCCCTCTGATTGGGTCCATCATTGGGCTCCTCCAGGTTTATTGGGACAGGATATATGGCATAGGTGGGATTGCTTCTCCAGTTGGGACAGATGTGCTGAGACTTTGTAGCTGTAGCTGATTATTTTCCTTTTCCAAACAAGTATAAAGAAAGTCTACTCTCATTGTTGTGTAGACATTCAGACAGATCACATATTAGTGAATGTTTGCAGCAAGGTACAAACATATCAGTAAAAAGTGGTAAACTAGCTTCTCTCCCCTGGCTCACCTCTGTCCCCTACTTTAAAAAATGACCTATCTTTGCACTACACTGTTTTCTTCGTGACTCACTGTTCCTGTGCTGCTTTCAGTTGGAATGCTTTTTTTTTTTTTCATCCTTGTCCTGTTGGACTTATCATCTTTTAAACAGTAATTCTTTTACGAAGGCTTTTCTAGATTTACAGGTAGAACTGACCCTTCCCTCCACTGTACTCTGTACAAATTTTTAGAAAACTCTGCTTCACTTTACCTTTTTCTGACTCCCATTTTTACATTGCCAGCTCCTTGAGGACAAAGATTAACTCTGTACTTCTGGACAGATGATCAGTGTTTGTTGAATGAATGAACTAAGGGGTCAGGACTGGATCTGCTCAAAAACGTTAGAGTAATAAGAGTAAAGCAGCATAGATAACAATCATTAGCACGCAGTATCTCAATTAACTTTCACAGCAGCTCTATTAAATGGGTAGATGCTTGGGGAATGAAGTGATTAACAAAATCTTTAATTTTTCGTGGTTTTCCCAAAACAGGTTTTGTTCCTCTGTATTCGTAAAAGCTGGGGTGAGGGCTTCCTAATTAGGCTAAATTCCAGGCCTTCACACTCACTAGGGAAGAATTCTTCCTAGCTCATAGCAATAGAAAAGGAATTATTAGAGAACCAAATGGAGAAAGTGAGAGAAGGGACAGGGGCAGGGATGAGGGCTGCACCTTTCCAAAGACCATGTCCATTTTCTCTGGACCAGTTTTTGAGAAGAGGCAAATCCAAAGGATATTAGCGTCCAATCTTGAGAATCTATTAAGTGCCTGGCACTTTGTGTAGAAGCCCTCTAATACTTTTCCTAACCCTGAGAAGTAGCTATTATTACTTCTGTTTTTGTTCCTTATCCATCTGCTCCAATCTCCTTGTCTCACCCTACCAAAGCCTCCCTCCCCGCCAGAGCGCTGCTTTGGTGCAGAATCACCACATCCACTTTCCAGACCCACGGGAGGGGCTGGGCTGGGCGGGGCCGCCTTGTCGCAGAGCCCGCCTGCGGCTGCGCGGACTGCGGCAGAAGGCGGGGTGTGAGAGCGAGTATACTGAGACTAGCGTTCGCCGCTGCCCAGTACCTTCGTCCTGTTCCACCTCCTCTAATTTCGGCTCCAGTGAGTTGCTTAGAGCTGTGGTTCTGGCAGCAGCAGCATTACCGCTAGCGGCAGGGTTTTTTGCAGAGGCACCTACACACGTCCGGTCCTCTTTCTGCTAGATCGCGGGCCTGTCGGTGTCTGCTCCCTCACGCCGGTCGACAGGACCATGTCGCTGGTAAGCCAGAATTCGCGCCGCCGCCGCCGCCGCAGTGCAAAGGCCACTGCGCACAACAGCACCTGGGGTGAAACGCAGGCCCCTAACGCCCCCGATCTCCCTGCCGCGATGCCCGGCCCAGACGTCCCCCAGGGTCCCAGCGATCCTCAGATCCTTCAGGGTCTCTGCGCCTCTGAGGGCCCAGGCACCTCCGTGCCGCCCACCTCTGGGGAGGGTCCAAGCATCTCCGTGCAGCCCACTGCCTCTGAGGACTCAGGCGCCTCCCGGCAGCTCACTGTCTCTGAGGGGCCGAAAACCTCCGAGCTGCCTACCCCCAACGAGGGCCCAGTCACCTCCGGGCCTGCTATCGTCTCTGAGGGGCCGGATACCGCCATGTCAATCACGGCCTCTGAGGGCCCCAGGGCCTCTGTGCCGCCCACTGCCTCTGAGGGCTCGAGCGCCTCTGAGCATCCCACTGTCCGCGAGGGGCTGACCGCCTCCAAGCTGCCCCTCTCCGCTGAGGGCCCAAGCACCTCCGCGCAGCCCACTGCCTCTAAGGGCCAGAGCGCTGCCGTGCCGCCCACTGCTGATGAAGGCCCAAGCACCTCCGTGCCCCCCACCGCCTCTGAGGCCCCGAGCATCTCCGTGCCGCCCGCCTCTGGTGAGGGCCTGAGCATCTCGGTGCCGCCCATCGTCTCGGAGGGACCTGGCATCAATGTCCCTTCCTCCTCTGGTGAGGGCCCGAGCATCTCGGGGCCGCCCATCGTCTCGGAGGGACCGGGTAGCTACGTGCCGCCCACTCCTGATGAGGGCCCAAGCACCTCTGTGCCGCCCACCGCCTCTGAGGGATCGGGCATCTCCGTGCTGCCCGCCTCCGCTGAGGGCCTGAGCACCTCAGTGCCGCCCATCCTCTCGAAGGAACCCGGCCTCAACTTCCCTCCCTCCCCCTGTGAGGGCATGAGCACCTCTGTGCCGCCCACTGTCTCCGAGGGACCCGGTAGCAACGTGGTGCCCACCCCTGATGAGGGCCGGAGCACCTTCGCGATGACCCCAGCCCCTGAGGTCCCGAGCACCTCCGCGTCGCCCCCCTCTGGTGAGGGCCCTAGCACCTCCGTGCCGCCCACCGCCTCTAAGGGAGCTGACACCTGCCTGCTGCCTCCCTGTGGTGAGCGCCCAAGCACCTCCCAGGTGCCCACCGCTGCAGAGGGTCCAAGCACTTCTGCGATGTCCACTGCCTGTGACAACCCTGCTGCATTGCTGAGCTCAGGGGCTTCTGAGGGCCCAAACGCCTCTAAATGTTCCATTGCTTTGCCAAGCTCTAGTGTCGCCAAGGCTTCTGCTGACTCTGAGGGCCCTAAGGGTGCAGAAGGCCCCATGGAATTTCAGGTCGTAAGAGACCGTGAGAATTCCAACTCCATTACCATTATGGGCCTCGGCACTGCCCAGGTCGCCCTTACCCTGAAGCCTCAGGACCCTATGGAACAGAATGTAGCCGAACTGTTGCAGTTTCTGCTGGTGAAGGATCAGAGCAAGTACCCCATACGGGAATCTGAAATGCGGCAATATATTGTTAAAGAATATCGCAGCCAGTTCCCCGAGATCCTCAGACGAACAGCAGCCCACCTGGAGTGCATTTTTAGGTTTGAACTGAAAGAGCTTGACCCAGAGGAGCGCACCTACATCCTGCTCAACAGACTGGGACCTGTGCCCTTTGAAGGGCTAGAAGACAGCCCAAATGGCCCAAAGATGGGCCTTCTGATGATGATCCTAGGGCAAATACTCCTAAATGGCAACCAAGCCAAGGAAGCTGAGATTTGGGAAATGCTCTGGAGGATGGGAGTGCAGCGTGAGAGGAGGCTTTCCATTTTTGGAAACCCAAAGAGACTTTTGTCTGTAGAGTTTGTATGGCAGCGTTACTTGGACTACAGGCCAATAACAGACTGTACACCAGTAGAGTATGAGTTTTTCTGGGGCCCACGATCTCACCTGGAAACCACCAAGATGAAAATTCTGAAGTTCATGGCCAAGATCTATAACAAAAATCCTATGGACTGGCCAGAGCAATACCATGAGGCTCTGGAAGAAGATGCTATCAGAGCTGCTGCTGATGATTGGCAGGCCATCCCTCAATTTCGGAGGCCCTTTTTTGAGGAAGCTGCTGCAATTTTAGCATCTCCTGATTCAGACATTGCTGGATATCCCTCAAAATATCCCCCACATTCATGGCCTGAGTCAAGAATGGAGAGCAAAGCAAGGAAGTTGGTGCAGTTATTTCTGCTTATGGATTCAACTAAGCTGCCTATACCAAAGAAAGGAATTCTGTACTACATTGGCAGAGAGTGCAGCAAAGTGTTCCCCGACCTCCTGAATCGTGCTGCTCGCACCCTGAACCATGTGTATGGGACAGAGCTAGTGATACTCGATCCCAGGAATCACTCCTACACTCTGTACAACCGAAGAGAAATGGAAGATGCTGAAGAGATTGTAGACAGTCCAAACAGGCCTGGCAACAACTTCTTGATGCAAGTTCTAAGCTTCATCTTTATAATGGGCAACCATGCTAGGGAGTCTGCAGTCTGGGCCTTTCTGAGGGGTTTAGGGGTTCAAAATGGGAGAAAGCATGTGATTACCTGTAGATATTTGAGTCAGCGCTACATAGACAGTTTACGGGTTCCTGACAGCGATCCAGTGCAATATGATTTTGTGTGGGGCCCTAGAGCTCGCTTGGAAACCTCCAAGATGAAAGCCCTGCGATATGTGGCCAGAATCCACAGAAGGGATCCACAGGACTGGCCAGAGCAGTACAGGGAGGCAATGGAAGATGAAGCCAATAGAGCTGATGCTGGGCACAGGCAACTCATTGCTCACCACTTAATATAGAGAAATGCATGGCAGTCAGAGAGGCCTTGCAAAGCTAGGCCTAGAGCCCTGGGTCTCATGTATTGGGGTGGGGGGGTACATATTGTATTTGATATTTGTGTTCCAGTTCCATGTATGTCTTTTCATATTTAGTTCTTGTTTTGTATCTTGAAAAGTTTCAATTGTTTTAATATACTGTCCAGTAAGGTAAATGTGATTGACTACTACTTGCTGTCTCTGTTGTATTTTGGTATAAGAGTTTTGATAGTGTTATAAAATGTTTTGGAAATATTTCCATCTTGTTGCATTATCTGGAAGATAATACATAGCATATAGCTATAGATATAGGCTTTTCCTTGAAAGCTTGACAAAAAAATTCATCAGTAAAGTGATCTAGCTTCAGATGTTAAGCAAACAAACAAATATAACACCTGAAAAAGCACTCTAAGTTGTGGCTGGCCTCCCTTTCTGTCTGCTATCGTGTAAAGAATACTGATGTGTACCTGTATTTGCTTTGCTGTACTAAAATGTAATGAAAAATAAAAGTGTAATAAATCAAACATAATGCTAATTATTTATTTAATAAAAATTTATTAAATTTCTTTTGTGCAAAGAACACACTACCGTATTCTTGTTATACAAGTATGCACATAGATATAGCATCTTTCCTAGAACTCAGGGGCTGAGTAGGGTACAGGGGGAGATCATTTAACCCAACAATTTTATTATGGTATATTGAGTGCTATAGAAGACTAAGTAGAGCCAGGCACTGTGATACATGCCTGTAATCCAATCCTCTCAGGAGGCCGAGGCAGAAGGACTGTAGGTTCAAGGCCAGAGGTAGCACACACAACTTAGTGTGACTATGTCTCAAAATAAAATCTAAAAAACAGGGGTTGGGGTAAGATTCAGTGGTAGAATGCATGCCTAGCATATATGAGGCCCTAGGTTCAACCCCTTAGTACTGCAAAGAAGAAGAAGAAGAAAAAGAGGAAGAAGGAGGAGGAGGAGGA